>JANFOE010002656.1:2500-162572 GCA_025667525.1 Glebionis coronaria | reverse complement strand
TATATACATACATATATATATATATATATATATATTTATATATATATATATATATATATATATATATATATATATATATTATATATATATATATATATATATATATATATATATTATATATATATATACATATATATATATATATATATATATATATATATATATATATATATATATATATATATATATATATATATATACATATATATATATATATTTATATATATATATATATATATATATATATATATATATATATATATATATATATATATATATATATATATATATATATATATATATATATATATATATATATATATATATATTATATATAATATATATATATATATATATATAGATATATATATATATATAATATATATATATATATATATATATATATTATATATATATATATATATATATATATATATATATATATATATATATATATATATATATATATATATATATATATATATATATATATATATATATATATATATATATATACATATATATATATATATATATATATATATTATATATATATATATATATATATATATATATATATATATATATATATATATATATATATAAATATATATATATATATATATATATATATATATATATATATATATATATATATATATATATATATATATATATATATATATATATATGTATATATATATATATATATGTATATATATATGTATACATATATGTATATATATATATATATATATATATATATATATATATATTATATATATATATATATATATATATATATATATATTATATATATATATATATATATATATATATATATATATATATATATATATATATATACAGAGTTGGGTTAATGTGGTGTAGTAAGTTAAAATTGTTAAAATAAAAAGTGTATCTAAACCATTAGATCAATTATTTTCATTTGATGAGATTAATAGTACATTAATGTCATTATGGTCTTTTTGTTGCAAATTAATGTCATTATAGTTAATAAATATTGTATTAAATTGGAGAAAGAAATTCAAATTCATGTCAACGTGTTTATGGCTATTCTTTTATACATGTATTAATTACTTTTCACATTTTGTTTATTTTCACATAATGTTGTAGGATAGTGAGGCTGATAATTAGCACAAAATTTATAAGTGATACACAAAGCTCAAGTATCTCTCTTCTTTTATGATACACAACTAATTTAGCCCAACTATGATTCTATTTTTGCTAGATATAATTTAACATATTGATATTTAAGTGATACATAATTTTTCCCATGATTCTCGTTTTTAAAAAAATTGATACTCATATGTGTCGTGATAAATGTAGTTATGATTATTATACATCAAAGACAAGTTGACAAAACTTGATACATACAGATATTTACTAAACCAATTTAGAAAAAGGTAATATTAGAAAAAGTGCAACCATATTTGAAATGTCATGTCGGTATCGTTGATACACATGATTTTTTTTTCAAATACCTTATATAGTTATATACATAAATTAATAGGTGAATAATAGACACAAGTAATTTAAACCTAAAACGAAAAGCAACTCGTACACGAATAGCAACTCGTACACGAAGAGCAAATCGTACACGAAGAACAACTCGTACACAAAGAGCAACTCGTACACGAAGAAGCAACTCGTACACAAAGAGCAACTCATATACAAAAAACAACTCGTGCACGATAAGGAACTCGTAAACAAAGAACAACGCGTACACGAAGAGTGACGATACACGTGCATTAGTAGTAACACATGTATACTGTCATGGTCATTTCTTTTTAAAAAAATTATACGTAAAGTTATTACAAATTGAAACTTCATAAAAAAAATATGTAAAACTTTTAAATTGGTAACTCATGTGTTATTGTCATTTCTTTTAGTACCCATCAATGTAGATGTTACTATTATCATGCATAAATTGTGAATTGGTTTCTAAAAAGATATTTAGTAAAACATGTATGCACATTTAAAAAAAATAGAAGTATATTAACTGTTAAAGATGAAAGTGGAATTTTTGGAGAAAAATAGAACGTATATATCATTAAAGTCTATCCCATATACCATTAATGATATACAAAAAGTAATTAATTTTACTCTTGATTTTTTTAATGAGATTAATATCATATTAAATAGAAGAGTATATCCAAAGGTTAATAGTGCTTTTCATTTTAATAACTTTAGGGTAGTACACTACTTTAACCAAAATCTATATATATATATATATATATATATATATATATATATATATAAATATATATATATATATATATATATAATATATATATATATATATATATATATATATATATATATATATATATATATATATATATATATATTATATATATATATATATATATATATATATATATATACACACATATATACATATATATAAATATATAAATATATAAATATATATATATATATATATATATATATATATATATATATATATATATATATATATATATATATATATATATATATATATATATATATATATATATATATATATATATATATATATATATATATATATATATATATATATATATATATATATATATATATATATATATATATATATATATATATGTTGATCCCAAACTTAGATCGATTTAGCTTTGTGTATACGAGATTAGATCAAGTTATACACGTAGAGAAACCTTTGTATATGTATAAAGTAATCTAAGTGTTATGCGGAATTAACACTTAAACAAGAACACACAAAGATGTAAACAAACTTTCACTTGATTAATGATAACAAACTTGCTTACAATGAAAGTGTTTAACGTATGAAAACTTATATTGAAAAATAACCTAAAGGTCTTATTTTATAGACATAAGAAGCCTTGTACAAGAGTCTACATATCAGCTATTCTAGGTAAAGATAATCATAGAAAATACAATGTTGAACTTATCTTTACTAGAAACAAACTAGAAACAATATACGCGTAGACTAAATCTTTCCATAAGTGCTTGTCTTCAACCTATCAACGCTTGACTTCTTCTTGTCAATGCTTGATCTGTCAGCGTTTTGTTTTCTTCCTATCAACGCTTGTTTTCCTCTTGTCAGCGCTCAAGTGGACTGGTTATATTTTATTCCCAACAATCCTCCCCTAAACTTGATATCTACTCTAGTAATCAAGTTTCTGAATAAACATTAAGAACTAGGAGGAATCTTACAAACTTATTCATATTGGTAATAAATATGTCTGATCAAATCTTTGGCCACGTCACTTGAATAATCAATCTCCAGCTGTGTTGTCTTCATCTTCTCCAAGACTTCCTTGGACATGGAATACTGACCATCTACAAGTAGATACTCAGCAAACTTTGTAGAGCTCAAGTAGTACACACCAGCAGCTGAACACAAACGCCATTGAAGACCACTGAGTTCATCTTCAAGATCCTTCCAAACAGCAGATCTTCATCTCTTGGTCCACACATGTCTCTTGAATGTTGACCACAGTTTTTATTCCATTGACTGAAGTAGGAACTTTAGTCTCATACTTGGCCTCTAACAACCTCCAAAGGTCTACCAAGTCTTCTCTATCAAAACTTGCAAAGAGAGATATAAGTGTAGTAAAAGTGTGAACCTGTTTCCCATACCTGCCAATCTTCCAAAACCCACATTCATCTTCTTCATAGCTTATAATAGTGTTTCTGGAATCAAGAGGTAACACTTGTACCATATCTAAAGCTTCCAATGGTGAGAGCTTGATGTTCCTTCTTATAACAGCTTCACTTGGATTCAATCTATCCATATCTTTAGGAAACTCAATAGGAACTCCCTTCTTCAAAGGTCTGGGAACAATCATTGCCTTCTTAAGCTCCATCTCTTCTGCAATTTCTTCTTTCCTTTCATCAGAAAGAAGCCTTAGAGTGTTTTCTTCCTGCACTCTTGCCCAAATGGGATAAGCCTTGAACTCCAACTCTTCAAAGGATAATCCAATCAATTTCTTATAGGTCCATCCTGTTCCATGACATCTGAGTAGCATGTAGTACAGCTCCCTTCTATCCCTATTTAGCATTGAGAGAATATTGCTAGCTTTGTGTTTCAGAATTACCTTGCAGTCCTTTTATACTCTTAGAAGAATCTCCAACCCCATATTTGATCTGAAATAGTCAAATCTGGATTCTCCATACACCTATCTTCCCAAGCATGGTACATTCTGAACAACTTCTGGCATGGTCAAAATCTACTTGCAATTTCAACTCATTCAGCTTCTCTCTTGCCAACTCATCACCATACTAAAGTCTTTCTGGTTGTTCTATTATCATCACACTTGAGTCTGAACTAGCTTCATCACTTCCTTCTTCTTCCTCTGAAGTGGTAACAAATGGTGATTCACCAACCTTCCTTCTTTCTTGTTCCACAAGTTGTGCAGCCAACCTTCTATCAAACTCAACTTGTGCTGCATCCTTTGGAACTTCTACCTCTACCATGATTCCTTTACCCATATCTAATGGATCAATGATGGGTAAGGAAGATGGTAATACCTATGAAGATACTTCTTTGATGATGGATGATGACTGGAATACATCAACCTCATCTGCAGGTCTGTCAACGCTCAAATTTGTCTTGTCAGCGCCCAATTTGCTCATGTCAGCGCTTGGTGTGTCAACGTTCAAATCTTGCTTGTCAACGCCCAAATTACTTATCTCAGCGCCTCTTGTAATTTGCTCCAACATAGCTGTAAAAGATAAGTCTAAATTTGTAGGAGTTACCAAAGATCTAACAAAACCTTGTTGCTTCTTCAAACTAGTTAGGGCTTCAGCAACACCCAAAGATTCACCATCATGTGAGCCCTTATCACTCACATTTATCTGTTCATCCTCCCCTTTGGAAGATTCCTCCATCCCACGCCTTGTGCTAGCAGTTTCCAAAATAACAATCCTCTCCCTCAATTGCTTGAGTTCAAGGCCTTGTGTACTGACAATATGTACCAATTCTGCATTTTGCTTTACAAGCTAATGCAGATAGCTGTCAATTCCATTAATGTCATTGGGTCCAAACTGCCCTCCTCTAAAATGGGTATTTGACCTCCCAAGTTAGATTCATGGGGCATGGATGAGGTCCTTAAACATGTTAGGACTGTCTTGGCCTGCATCTAAGACATAACCAATAGTCCCAGCCTCATCCATAGCACCAACCACACTTGTGGGGGTGGTTCTCTCTGCTACATGGCTAGGACCACCAGAGGAGAACACTCTAGTAGTCCTTTGGCGTTTTTGCAAACTATATTGTGGTGGGGTAGAAGATGATGTGGATTGGGTGGATGTGGGTTGGTTAAGGGGTGTTTGGGTCTGTGAAGGAATGGTGTCAACGTCTGGATTAGGTGTGTCAACGCCAACATTTAAAGTGTCAGCGTCAAAGGGTTCTTGGTCAATTTGCATGTGTTTGTGGTGAAGGTAAAGGTTCTGGTATTAGGTCAAGTTGGGGTTGTGGGTCTGGTTGGGGTTGTGCTGCTTCAATGACAGCAATCATAGCTGGGGTGAGGGGTAAGTCACGGTGAGGGGGTGAGTTCATCTTGGCAAAAATAGCTTTCTTTTGCACAGGGGTAAGTCACGGTGAGGGGGGTGAGTTCATTTTGGCAAAAATAGCTGGTGCCCCTCTTGAATCCATTGTCCACCAAATACGTGGATAATGTACCATACCATGCTCTTGGGGCTTGATGAAGTCCATACATAGCCTTCTTGACTCTATACACCTTGTTTGGATTCTCTAGATCTTCAAAACCAGGAGGCTGCATCACATACACCTCCTCAACAATTGTTCCATAGAGGAAGGCACTCTTCACATCCATTTGATAGACAGTGAAGCCCATGCAGGAAGCATAGGCTAGAAATATCCTTATAGCTTCAATCCTTGCAACTGGTGCAAAGACCTCCTCATAGTCTATCCCTTCCTCTTGTGTATATCCCTGAGCCACTAAACGTGCCTTGTTTCTGACCACAATGCCTCTTTCATCTCTCTTGTTTCTTAGAACCCATCTTGTCCCAATAGGTCTGACATACCTGGGATAATCAACCAGCTCCCAACCATCCTGAATTGCAAATTGGTGAAGCTCATCCTGCATTGCTTCCACCCAACTTGGTTCTTTGAGAGCATCAAAAATATTCTTGGGTTCCTGTTGTGATAGAAAACAGGCAAACAAACATGCTTGAACAAGAGGGGTATCAACCTTCTTGTGTATATTGGCAATGAATCCACCAAGATTCTGATGAGATCTTCTAGTCTGAACAGGAGTCATGACATCCCTAATAATTTGAGAAGGAGGATGATTCTTCATTGTGGAAGTGAGAACTCCTCCCTCAAAAAGTCTGTTGTCTTCAATATCATTATCCATGTTACCAATATCTTTTTCAGACTCTCTTCCATCAATATTAGTATGAACCTCTTCATGTGCATTTGAAGGTTCACCTTGTTCAAAATTGGAAGAGAAGATATGCTCAAAAGTGTTGTCAACGCCTGAACCAAGATTGTCAGCGTTTGGGTTATCAACGCCTGAAATGTTGTTGTCAAAGTTTGAGCCATCAATGCCTGAATTGTCCTGTCCGCGCCAGATTTACCTTTGTCAGCGCCTGAAGGATCATGCATGTTGTTAACTGGTGGTAATTGGGGACCACCATTTTCCTTTCCAGCAGCAAAGGCATCTGTCCATATGGGGATAATGACATACTCTTGTATGGGAGATGACTTGTCTGCTTGTGATCCAACCTCTTCATTAACCTGTGTACCTAAAACATCAAAAACTTGTTCTTCCACAACATTTGAAGTTACCTTCACAATGTCTGGATTAGTGACAAGCATATAATTTAAAGTCCTAGATAGAGGTTCCAAGTCAAACAACCAATTTGGACCACTTTCAGGATCACTAGGTTTACTTTCTAAAAACCTAACATGTACTCTCTCAAGTATACGTTTTTCCTTCTTAAGGTAAACCCTATATCCCTTGCTCTGCACTGAATAAACCATGAAATAGCCTTCATAACCTTTTGCACTAAATTTACCTAAGGGATCATTAGTATCAAGTACAACTATATGACAACCAAAAGGTTTAAGAAAACCAATATTAGGTTTCCTTCCCCAAAGTAACTCATAAGGTGTTTTGTTCTGTATCTTGTTGACCAATGCTCTATTCTGTACATAACAAGCTGTATTCACAGCCTCAGCCCAAAAAGCTACAGGGAAGTGAGCATCTGCCAACATAGTTCTGGCTGCTTCAATTAGGGTTCTATTCTTTCTCTCAGCAACCCCATTTTGCTGTGGGGTTCTGGCAACACTAAACTACCTACTAATCCCTTTCTTGGCACAAAAATCATCCAATAGTTTATTTCTAAACTCACCACCATTATCACTTATAAGCATTTTAACTTCATTACCAGTTTTCTTCTCTATCTGAGTAATAAAGTCAATTAAAGTATCAGCAGTGTCACTTTTCATAGCTAAAAAGAAAGTTCGAGTAAACCTAGAAAAGTCATCTGTGATGACAAAGCAGTATGATTTACCATTCAAACTCTCTATATTAGTTGGACCAAAGAGGTCCATATGCAGCAAGTGAAGTGGTCTAGGACTAGAGTGCACCTGTTTAGACTTAAATGAGACCTTGTTCTACTTGCCTTTAAGGCATGCAACACAAGAGTGGTCATTATGGAAAGCCTTTTCAGGCAAACCATCAACCAAGCCAAGTCTCACAAGCCTGTTTATATTCTTAGAGTTTATGTGCCCTAGTCTCCTGTGCCATAGATTACTCTCATCTACTGAAGCTTTAGCATAAAAAATGACATATTATTATTCATCCTAATACCATTAAGATTCACATTATAAATGTCTTTATGTCTAGGTGTTCTATAGTCAATATATTTCTCATCTGGGATTTTATAATCCTTGCTTAACACCAAGCATCCTTGTGATGCACTAAAAATATTGTAATCAAGTTCCTTTACCAGAAACACGTTTTCAAAACTCAAGTTCTTGGTGAGAAGAGTTCCTTTGCCTGTGATAGTTCCATATCCGCCTCCAAAGTAAACCTTATCACCATCCTTAATGGGATTGAAGTTAGTTAAATAATCTTCCTTCCCTGTCATGTGCCTAGAGCATCCACTTTCCTAATATCCATAATCATTGACCTGTTTTTGAATGCCCTGCACATAAAGAAAACAAGTTAGTTTTCTTTGGGAACCCAAGCCTTAGCAGACTTGGATTCATCTGATTGTTCAACAAGAACAGACTTAGTTCTCATAACAACCCCTTGTTCATCCCTCTTTGGATGAAATACCCAGTTAACCCCAATTGGTTTTGTAATGACCTTTGAAATATAATTAAATCTGTTACAGGTCATAGAAAGCCCATTAGAATTAGGGTCTTCATCTTGCTTAGGTCTCCATGTCAAGCTTGAAGAAGCTTTAGACCCTTTACCCTATGGTTGCAAATATTTAGGTCTTGCAACGTTTCTGTCAGCGTTGGATTTGGTCTTGTCAACGCTGAAATTACCCTTGTCAGCGTTGAACCTAGGGTTTGCTACAGAAACCAATTGCCTATTAGACCAAGTATTGTCTTCTAAAATGGTCTTTGTCCATGAGTGTTAGACCCTCTAGTGAAGAATGGGGCTGGTCTAACAACTTGTGAACTTTGCTCCACAAAGGTTTTGGGTCTGACAACGTTTGAATTTTTAACAGCGTTAACGTTGGAAGCGTTGACACACTTATATGTTAAATGTGAAAAGCTACCACAAGTGTAACAGGCCTTTTTAGACACAACTCTAGGTCTAGAAGAGAAGAAGCCCGTTCCATCATTACTAACTTGACTTTTAGGTGACCTAGTATTCTAATACTTCGCTTTTGGCTAGGTATAAAATCTTATCGTCCGAATCCTTTCGAATTGAGAACCGGTCTTAAATGCGACTCAATCGTCTTTTGGTGAATCAAGAGAATGGTTTGGTTGATTGTCTATTTTAAACTAATAGCAAATAATTAAAGTGTCGTTGAGTAAAATGGAATTTAAAAGATTAATTCTAAAATGACGAGTGAAAATAAAAGCTTGTAAACTTAAAAGTAACAATGGAAAAGTACTAGCACACTAAATGAAACTAACACTAGAATACACTTTAAAAATAAGAACTTAGTTGAAAAGTACTAAAAGAAAGTAAGATCGGAATAAACCAAAGCAATTCAATCGGCATAAGCCAAAAGGAACCCAGATCGGAATGTATTCCGGTCTGGTGGTCGGAATATTGCTAAAATACCCAATCGGAATGTGGGACAAAAAGGGTCAATCGGAATGTCCAACTTGGACACAATCGGAATATTGTGTAAGACTTCCAATCGGAATAACAAAGGACGAGCACCAATCGGAATGATCAAAAGAAAGGCAAATCAGAATGATGGCAAACCCTGCTTATCGGAATATGGGGAAAAGTCCCAATCGAAATAAGTCAAAAACCTTGCCGTCGGAATATTAAGATGCTCAATCAGAAACTCAAAACCCTTTTCCGATTGGATCAATCGGAAAAAGGGAAAGGGGCTGCTCGGAAAAGGTGCCTATCGGAAAGGGGAGTTGTACCCTTTCCAAAAATGGTGGAATTCGGTTAAGCTAGGGAATAAGCTAAATTTAATAAGCTAATACCCGAAACTTAACAATCCAAATACTTAACCGAATCAAATAAGCACTTAACTCAACTTATTCAACTCGAAAATAAGCAACTTTTTAGATCAAACAATAAAAACATAAACTTTTTAAGGAAGATTTTTAAAAGTAAATAAGCTAATCATAAAAATAAGCCAATAAGCACAAAAGTCTTAAAGCTTAATCAAATGAAAACTTATGAAATGATCAAAAGATTAACTTTTTAAGCACGAAATCATTAAGAACAACACGGATCTATTGATAATCGCACCAAAATCAATCTTAAATCAAAGAAAAGTAGAATGAGATTAAGGATAAAAAGCTTAAAATTAACTTGATTAATAAAAATAAGCAATACAAAGTGTTTAATCTTGAAAGATTAAGAAAGAAGATGAAATTTAGTGAGAGAAAGTTAAGACTTTCTCTCTCTAAAACTAGAGAAAACTAAAAAAATAAAAACTAGCTAATTCACTAACCACCCTCCTAATGACTATTAGGAGGGTATTTATAGGGAAGGTGGAAGGAGTGCATGTGTTGCATCTTCTTGCTTGCTTTCTTCACGTTTTCTCGACTCGACTTTAATTCTTTGTCTTTGTCATCTCGGGATTTGAACTTGTCTTTTTAATTTTCTTCTTCTATTAGACTTAAGTTCTTAGACTTCGTTAAACTTCCATCTTTAGACTTTTTCTTCGATAAATCTTCAGAATAGGCCTTGGACTTCCGTTCTTTTTGCACTCTTGATCTTTTGACTTCGTCTTTTCCCGTTTTCTTCGATAAAAGCCCGTGAAAGCCCGTGTTTTCTTCCTTTTTCATATTTTGGTCCTAAAACACAATAAAAACACAAACCACGCATAATTCCGACTTTTACGACATAAATCACACGTTTTGGTCTTGTTATTACTGGAAATAAGTGGTAAACGGATAAGTGTTTTCACACTTATTAAATCCCCTACACTTAACCATTGCAATGCCCTCATGCAATGCATTAATTTTAAAGCACGGTTTACATTTTCCATCATAAATAACCCACGTTGGCCTTTATTAATTACTAAATATAAAAGATAGAAATAAGTAAAGAAATTAAAAACTTACATTGGGTTTTGGCGGCCATGAACATTTATCATCCTCAAGTTTCACGTTCCCCATACCAAGCTTAAAAATGAGATCATTGTTATTATAAGTTAGCAAACTATCACGAACTCATGTGGGCCAATTATTCACTTAGACTCCCTTATTCCTAGGTGTATCTCTTATATTTTATTTTTGTCTTGAATGATCACAAGGATGCATTGTTTGACTTATTTCGATAGTTATTTAGGCCGAAAATAAAGTGAACGATTTAATCAATAGTTAGCTAAAGGACCAAATCTTTTAAAACTGCTTCTCGGGACCTCATAAAGTTCATATCTTGGCATAACTCGCTTCACGATTTGAGACCTTTCTCGGACCGATATTTGGCAGGAACTTCATTCTTCGAATCTTTGAGAGACGTTCTTAAAATAATGGTCTTCTCTTCATAATGGAAATTTCTTCACTTGAAGTTTGAGAGATTCTTCATCTTTGGACCATGACTTCTTCATTTTTCTCCAATCTTTATTTTGGACTTTGATATACAACGATCCGCCTCCTTTTAGGACTTGGATCTATTTGTCCTCATACCTTGTTAGGGTCTTTTCGGATAGACTTCTCCATGACTTTTGGGGCGTTCTTTCTTTTCGTCGTGTGTCTCGATCCTTCATATTGATTTTTGATAAATGATTCTTCACATCACTTTTGGATCTTTAGCAACAAAATGTAGCCCTCATGCCTTGTTAGGGCGTTTTCGGACTCGCCAATCTTCGCATCCCGCTTCAATAAGTTATGCCTTGGCTATGAACTCTAATACGTACCGAGCAAATTTTAAACGATTTTGGGGCTAGAAGCTAAGTAACCTTTTAAATCGTACAACCTTATTTATTACAGATAAATTTATTAACAAGCAAAGGGAGAATAGGCTTATAATTAAATCACATAAATTCACGAAAGAATACCGAACTTATAATTGGCTCGATCATCTCTCGTTCTCCACAGTTTAAAATCTCAAGTAATGAGACTCGTGGATGCTTAGCCTATTAAATCAAAGTTTTGGGTTTTCGAGTCGTCTATAGGATCTTGCAAATTCTTAGACTTTTTCAAGTTTAGAAATCGCATTTTAAAGTTCCCTTGATAAACGACTCTCTAGGATCAATTATAGGAACTTGCGAAAAGTTCTTGTTCTTAACCCGTGAGAGTTAAGACTTTCGCGTTTTATAGCTCCCTATATAAAAGCCTAGCAAAACTTGACTTAAACACATTAAGGATACTAGCTAGAGTAGACTTAGGCAAGTAAACTCGGGTTGAGTCAAAATTTTCACGACTAAGAAAAATCTAAAACCACTTTATTGAAAATTTATTCTAACAATGGAAAGAAACTAAAAAATGATAAAGGAAAATACAACTATACAACTAGGCCAAAATAGATTAAAAATTTTGAAAAATGTCGAAAAATCAAATTTTCCGGTTAAAATGAGGGCAAATTCATGGAAAAGACCACTTACATCGATAGAAGCCCCCCTACACTTGAGATAAACATTGTCCTCAATGTTTAAGCATGTGGAAGTAAACTCCCCTACACTTATGACATTGTGCACTTTGTTTAAATCTTGCTAAGGAAATGACAACTAAAGTGAATTCAATGTGAACATATAAAATATGAAATATTGAATCACAAGAGTTTAGGATAGAACCAGGAAGATGGGAAACACGGTATCACGGTTCGTCAAAAGTCATCAAGAGGTTCTTTGAAGCGTTAATCCCTGAATAGCACAAGAAACAAGAGAACAAACATATGCGGGGCTCCCCCTACACTTATTATGAAAGCAGTAAAGGATAGATCATGGGTTGCCTCCCGAGAAGCGCTTGTTTTTGTTCACCGAGTCATGAGCCTGACTCGACCCAATTTTAGTTCATGGGGAACGTGGTGAGGGATGGAATCATCTCTTGAGAGATGTCCTCACCAAAGTACAGCTTCAGACGCTGGCCATTCACCTTGAAATTGGGCCCATTCGGCTGAGAAAGCTCAATGGTCCCATAAGGAAAGACTTTGGCGACGGTGAAAGGACCAGACCAGCGGCTCTTCAACTTGCCAGAGAAGATCTTCAACCGAGAGTTAAAGAGTAAGTCTTGATCACCAATGTTGAACTCTTAGTTCTTGATTTTAGCGTCATGAATGATCTTCGCCTTCTCCTTGTAGATCAGCGAGTTCTCATAAGCTTCATTCCTCAGTTCATTTAGCTCGTTGAGTTGAATCTTGTGATGATCACCGGCTTTGTTGATGTCGAAGTTAGCCCACTTCAAGGCCCAGTGCGTCTTATGTTCTAGCTCGATGGGTAGGTGGCAGGCTTTCCCGTACACAAGACGATAAGGTGTACAACCGATCGGGGTCTTGTAAGCAATACGGAAAGCCCACAGAGCATCATCTAACTTATCGGCCCACGCGGCGCGATGCTCTCCCACAATACGCTCCAAAATTCTCTTCAAGCCACGGTTGGATATCTCGGCTTGCCCATTGGTTTGGGATGATAAGCGGTGGAAAGACGGTGAGTGACACCATACTTTGCCATGACTCTTGCAAATTGATCGTTGCAAAAATGAGTCCCACGGTCACTGATGATAGCACGAGGAACGCCAAATCGAGCGAAAAGCTGCTTCAAAAAGTTCACAACCACCCTCGCATCATTCGTAGGAAGAGCCTTAGCTTCAACCCATTTAGAAACGTAGTCGACGGCGACGAGGATGTACTTGTTCCCTTTGGACGATGGAAATGGCCCCATAAAGTCGATGCCCCATACATCAAAGATTTCACATTCCTATATGAAATTTTGAGGCATCTCATCCTTATGTGTGATCTTGCCTTGACGTTGGCAAGCATCACAATGCTTAACCATTTCGTGAGCGTCACGATAAATGGTGGGCCAATAGAATCAAGAATCAAACACTTTCTTAGCGGTGTAGTTGGGACCAAAGTGACCACCGGTGGGTCCTTTGTGGCAAGCTTGGAGGATGTCAAAAGTTGCCGGTCCGTCAACACATCGACGAATGAAAAGATCAGCACATTGTTTGAATAGAAAATGGTCATCCCAAAAGTAAGTCTTAACATCATTCAAGAACTTCTTCTTTTGTTGGGATGTTAACCCTTTGATGAGAATACCACCCGCTAAGTAGTTTGCAATGTCCGCAAACCACGGGGTGCCATCAAGATTGAGATTTATAGACATTAAGGTCTCAAGGGGGAAAGAGTCATTGATCTCTTTGTTCGGATGATCCCCTTGATATGGATCCTCAAGTCGACTCAGATGATCCGCGGCCAGGTTTTCAGCTCCCTTCTTGTCACGAATTTCAATGTTGAATTCTTGAAGCAGTAAAACCCAGCGAAGAAGTCTTGGCTTAGCATCATGCTTTGTCATCAAGTACTTCAACGCGGAATGGTCCGTGTATACGATAGTGGGGGATAAAACAAGATAGGGGCGGAATTTTTCAAAAGCATAGACAACAGCTAAAAGCTCTTTTTCGGTTGTCGTATAATGCAATTGAGCCCCCGTCATTTTTTTGCTAGCATAGTGGATTGGTTGGAAGTGTTTATTCACTCGTTTTCCCAAAACCGCACCAATAGCAAAGTCGCTAGCATCGTACATCAATTCAAAAGGAAGCTCCCAATTAGGGGTAACCAAGACCGGTGCCTTAGTTAGCTTATCGTTAAGAAGATTGAAGGCTTCGAGACACTCTTTAGAAAAGATAAAAGGAGTATCTTTTTCCAAGAGGTGGGTCATCGAGCGAGCGATTTTAGAAAAATCCTGAATGAATCGACGATAGAAGCCCGCATGACCCAGAAAACTTCGCACACCCTTCACGGTTGAAGGTGAAGGTAATTTGGCTATGACATCTACTTTAGCGCGGTCGACTTCAAGACCGGCTTTAGAGATTTTGTGTCCTAGCACAATGCCTTCTTTTACCATAAAATGGCATTTTTCCCAATTCAGAACAAGGCGAGTGTCTTTGCACCGCTTAAGCATACGTTCCAAATTTGCAAGGCAAGAAGAGAAGGAATCCCCGAAGACCGAGAAATCATCCATGAAGACTTCCATGGTTTGCTCAACCATGTCATGGAAGATAGCCAACATGCACCTTTGGAAAGTCCCAGTGGCATTGCATAAGCCAAAAGGCATTCTTTTATAAGCAAAGGTGCCATAGGGACAAGTGAATGTTGTCTTCTCTTGATCTTGGGGATCGATGGGTATTTGAAAATAACCCGAGAAACCATCAAGAAAGCAGTAATATTCATTACCCGCTAAACGTTCAAGCATTTGGTCCATAAAAGGTAGAGGGAAATGATCCTTTCTCGTGGCATCATTGAGTTTGCGGTAGTCTATACAAACTCTCCACCCAGTAACGAGACGGGTAGGAATCAACTCGTTGTTTGCATTGGGCACAACGGTAATTCCGCCTTTCTTAGGCACACAATGGACTGGACTAACCCATGGTGAATCCGAAATAGGGTAAATCATACCCGCATCAAGAAGTTTGATAACCTCTTTTTTGATGACTTCATGGATTTAAGGATTCACCCTTCGTTGGCTTTGAATTGTGGGCTTAAAGTCGTCCTCCATGAGAATTTTATGTGTGCAAAAGTGAGGATCAATTCCACGGATGTCGGAGATTTTCCATGCGATAGCGCGTTTATGCTTCTTCAACACGGCGACAAGTCGGGCTTTTTCGTCTTCTTTCAGATCCTTTACGATGATGACCGGTAACTTCTCGTTGTCTTCCAGGAAAACGTACTCAAGATGAGGAGGTAGGTCCTTAAGCTCAAGAGTGGGAGGATCCTCAATAGATGGTGAAACTAACGATGGATCATCATTAGTCACCTCTTTAGGAGAAGGAGGAGACAACGGGTCCTCATTGAGAAGTCTCTCAATAGTACGAATCTCTTCATCCCAATTGGTGGACAAATTATCATACTTAATATCGAGAGGACCCAAGCTAGCTTCGAAATCATCCAAGTCACTTTCTCCAAAAGGAGTCAATGCTGGAGCAATTGAGGCAACAGTCTCAACATTGGGTAGAGAAGAAAGAGTACTTTTGCAAGCATCATGAAAATTTGCTTCACAAGCCTCATTGAGAACATCAATAGCATTAACACTCTCATACGAATAAGGTTGCTTAGAAATCTTACCCATGTTGAAGACAATTTGATCGTCACCAACTCGCATGATTAATTCGCCCGCGGCGACATCAATAAGAGTGCGACCGGTCCTCAGGAATGGACGTCCAACGATTAATGGAACACGGGGATCCATCTCGTAGTCAACGACGACAAATTCCGCCGGGAAGGTGAATTTGTCAACGCCAACAAAGACATCTTCGGCTATCCCCACTAGATAAGCAACCGTACGGTTGGCTAATTCCAAAGTCATTTTGGTGGGGACTAGCTCGGGGAGAGATAATTGCTTCCAAACACTTAAAGGCATTAAGTTTATACTGGCACCTAGATCGGCTAGGGCCATGCAATTCTCTACTCCCGGGAAGTTGTAAGGAATCAAGAAGCGACCCGGATCACCAAGTTTGGTGGGCAATTTCCTTAAGAGCACTGTGGAGCAGTTCTCATTAAGTTGGGTCTGAGCAATGTCAAGAAGCTTTTCCTTATCACTTAGAAGATCTTTAAACATCTTAGCGTATTTGGGCATGTGAGCGAGAGCCTCGACAAAGGAGATGTTAAAATTCAATTGTTTAAAAATTTTTAGAAAGTTTGAAACCTGAATATCATCCTTGCTCTTTTGCTTCTCTTTCCTCAACCTTGAAGGATAAGGTATATTGAATGAAGATGAAGGCTTTAAGGGAATAGGCTCACTCACAACCACGGGTGGCGGGGAAATGGGGATAGAAGGTGAAGGAGGTGGGGAAAGTTGCTCTTTTTCCTTGTTCACAATCACGGGTGGAGGTGTAGGAAGCTCGGGTTCCATATAACCTTTGCCACTAAGAGTGGTGATTGCTTTCATCTCCCCTCTTGGATTCGCAACGGTATTACTCGGAAGAGTACCCGAAGAAGAGGGTTGATTACCTTGGATGAGCGAACCAATCATATCACGAAGGTGAACAGCTTGATTATTAAAAGAGTTTTGCATGTTGGCATTAATTTCATTGCTGTGTTTGGCCATATCATTCCTTAGCTCGGCTCGAATGTCGCTCCCTTGTTTCACCATGTCATTATTCAAGTTGACAAATTGACTCTGAAGATTCGTCACCATCTCACGATTAGTCTTCATGAACGTCTCGACGTCTTGATTCACTGCCATTGGTTGATTGAGAGGTGGAGCTTGGTAAGCTGGAGAATTTCCTTGAGTTGGGTATGGGTTTCGTTGGGATTGATATTGATTGTTTGCACGAGGTTGGGATTGGTTGTTTCGGTTATAGCTTTGTTGTTGGTTTTGGTTTGCAGGAGGGAAACCGGGAGGAGCAAGATAATTGTTGGAACGATAACTTAGCAAGCCACGGTCTCCTTGAGGGCGGGCTTGATAGCCTCCCGTGGGATAAGTGCCGTAAGCAGCGTTAACGTTTTCAGAATAATTGCCTTGAGTAGAAGGAAAATCATTATAAGAATGAGGACCACCACATGTGTCACAAGAAATAGCAACGGCTTTAGCTTGTTGAAAATTGTTTGTGGCTATGGACATGAAATCTTTGTGCATCATTGCGATTTGTCAGGTAAGTTCGGATATCTCGGGATTGGAAGTGGTAGAAGAAACATTGACTCTCTGATTAGATCTTGAGGATGCGGATGAATCCCAATTCTTGTGGTGAGTAGTCATGTTTTCAATCAACTCTCGGCACTCCTCCGGTCTCCTTTTCATAAAAGTACCACCGGCGGCGGCATTGATCGTGTCACGATCACGAAAGGTGAGACCATTGTAGAAGGTGTCAATGAGAATGACGTGGAGCATATTGTGATTAGGACATCGGTCGATCAAATCATTGTATCGTTCCCAAGCCTCGAAAAGCAATTCATCATTCTCTTGCATGAATCCACTGATTTGGTTACGAAGGCTAGTGACCATGGATGGGGGAAAGTAACGCGATAAAAAGCGTTGAGTCATGTCATTCCACGTATGAATAGAATTCTTAGGAAGACGGTCAAACCATTTTTCGGCATGGTGAGAAAGCGAGTGGGGAAAGAGTTGAAGGCGAAGGTCATCCATAGAAACACCGGAGCACTTCATGCTTTGGGTCATGGTAATGAATTTGTCGAGGTGTTTGTTGGCATCATCATCCGGAATTCCACGAAATGGGTTCGTTTGCACTTGCTGGATCATGTGATGCTTCAACGAAAACTCCTGAGCCGTGACGTGCATTGGCGCAATCGGGCCTCCGCGTCCGTTCATGGTGGGTTGGCACAATTCCTCCATGGTTCGTAAATCAGGTAGGAGAACATTGTTGTTGTTGTTGTTGTTATTATTCAAATTGGGTTGAGGTGGGTGATTATTGTTGTTATTAACACCAGCCATATCTAAATCTTCACGAGTCTCGGGCTCAGAATAGTTCGAAGATCTAGTACGCATACACCTGCAGAATAAAAATATACACAAAGAGAATATCTATAATCTTTTTGGTGCAAAACCTTTTGAAAAGAATTGCTTTTTAATGATTTTTCAATGTTTTTGTATTTTTGAAGAGTTTTGTATTTTTTAGGATTTTTCTAAAAAATTTTAAAGCAAGGAAAATAACGTTCAAAGAACGGATCCCAAAATTCAATGCGTCTCTCACTAAAAACCGTTTATTGTAACGAAAAGAGCCGGCAGCAGCGCCATTTAATACTTTGCTTTTGGCTAGGTATAAAATCTTATCGTCCGAATCCTTTCGAATTGAGAACCGGTCTTAAGTGCGACTCAATCGTCTTTTGGTGGGTCAAGAGAATGGTTTGGTTGATTGTCTATTTTAAACTAATAGCAAATAATTAAAGTGTCGTTGAGTAAAATGGAATTTAAAAGATTAATTCTAAAATGACGAGTGAATATAAAAGCTTGTAAACTTAAAAGTAACAATGGAAAAGTACTAGCACACTAAATGAAACTAACACTGGAATACACTTTAAAAATAAGAACTTAGTTGAAAAGTACTAAAAGAAAGTAAGATCGGAATAAACCAAAGCAATTCAATCGGCATAAGCCAAAAGGAACCCAGATCGGAATGTATTCCGGTCTGGTGCTCGGAATATTGCTAAAATACCCAATCGGAATGTGGGACAAAAAGGGTCAATCGGAATGTCCAACTTGGACACAATCGGAATACTGTGTAAGACTTCCAATCAGAATAACAAAGGACGAGCACCAATCGGAATGATCAAAAGAAAGGCAAATCGGAATGATGGCAAACCCTGCTTATCGGAATATGAGGAAAAGTCCCAATCGGAATAAGTCAAAAACCTTGCCGTCGAAATATTAAGATGCTCAATCGAAAACTCAAAACCCTTTTCCGATTGGATCAATCAGAAAAAGGGAAAGGGGCTGCTCGGAAAAGGTGCCGATCGGAAAGGGGAGTTGTACCCTTTCCGAAAATGGTGGAATTCGGTTAAGCTAGGGAATAAGCTAACTTTAATAAGCTAATACCCGAAACTTAACAATCTAAATACTTAACCGAATCAAATAAGCACTTAACTCAACTTATTCAACTCGAAAATAAGCAACTTTTTAGATCAAACAATAAAAACATAAACTTTTTAAGGAAGATTTTTATAAAGTAAATAAGCTAATTATAAAAATAAGCCAATAAGCACAAAAGTCTTAAAGCTTAATCAAATGAAAACTTATGAAATGATCAAAAGATTAACTTTTTAAGCACGAAATCATTAAGAACAACACGGATCTATTGATAATCGTACCAAAATCAATCTTAAATCAAAGAAAAGTAGAATGAGATTAAGGATAAAAAGCTTAAAATGAACTTGATTAATAAAAATAAGCAATTCAAAGTGTTTAATCTTGAAAGATTAAGAAAGAAGATGAAATTTAGTGAGAGAAAGTTTAAGACTTTCTCTCTCTAAAACTAGAGAAAACTAAAAAAAATAAAAACTAGCTAATTCACTAACCACCCTCCTAATGACTATTAGGAGGGTATTTATAGGGAAGGTGGAAGGAGTGCATGTGTTGCATCTTCTTGCTTGCTTTCTTCACGTTTTCTCGACTCGACTTTAATTCTTTGTTTTTGTCATCTCGGGATTTGAACTTGTCTTTTTAATTTTCTTCTTCTATTAGACTTAAGTTCTTAGACTTCGTTAAACTTTCGTCTTTAGACTTTTTCTTCGATAAATCTTCAGAATAGGCCTTGGACTTCCGTTCTTTTTGCACTCTTGATCTTTTGACTTCGTCTTTTCCCGTTTTCTTCGATAAAAGCCCGTGAAAGCCCGTGGTTTTCTTCCTTTTTCATATTTTGGTCCTAAAACACAATAAAAACACAAACCACGCATAATTCCGACTTTTACGACATAAATCACACGTTTTGGTCTTGTTATTACTGGAAATAAGTGGTAAACAGATAAGTGTTTTCACACTTATTATATTCATATACATTTCTGCATACTTAATGCTAGGTTTTCTAACAGTGTTTGAGCCAAGGTCAACATTCTTGCCAGTGATTGGGTTTGTTACCTTAATAGGGGTAGACTCATTTGGACTTTCACACAACAAGCCATCCTTAACAAACAAGGTAGGGCTGGCTTTCTTCCATTCATTCAAGTCAGTCAACTTTTGTCTATACTCTTCAACTGGGGTAATAACTCTTGGTGGAGGAATAAATTCCTCTTCTTGGAGTTCAGGTAAACCAGTCCAAGATAGGTCCTTTCTTTGGACACCATAGAAGTCCCCAGCTGGTGGTGGAATAACAGTATAGTCTTTCATCCCAATCCCAGTCATGTCCTTAGGATCCCTTTGTTTATTAACACATTCTCCTAGGGTTTGTGAGGCCTTATCAAATCTCTGAATTTTAAGGTCAATGTTATCCTTATTCTTGATAGCCTCATCTAGCTTAGCCTGTAATTGACCCTTTCCATGATGTTCCTAACATCATTACTAGCATTTAACTCATGTTTTAAGATATTTATTTTATCTTTTAAGTCAAATTTCATTTTCTTATACTCAGAAACTGTCTTTTCAGTTTGAGTGAGAGCAATTTGATAGTTAGACAATTTGCATCTCTCAGTACTCACATCACTTAACAATCTTAAAACCTCTTTTTTAAGTTTTTCAGTATTTAACCTACAACCCTTACTACAAAAAGCATCATCGTATACCTCATTATCTGATGAAGAGGAGGAGTGTGCCATAAGAGCATATTGAAGATGCTCTTCTTCTACTATCTTAGCAACCAAAGCTTTATCCTCTTCCCCGTCCTTAGCCAAATAGCTCCAGACCCATCCAATACCATCAATTTCTTGAACTGCTACAATTGCGTTAGGATCCTGAGCCTTAACAATTTGGCTTGAGGTTTTGCCAGCATCAGATCTTCTTGGAGAACTGCATTGCCTCATGAAGTGCCCCATACGATGACTGTAGAATCTTGATAACCTATGAATCTATGAAGTGGGTTGATGTTTTCTAGAGAGAGAAACTAGAGAGAGAAAGTGAGAGAAACTATGTGTCTTTTTATTAAGTGGAAACAAGAAATGAACAACAACCAACCCCTTTCCAAGGAGGAAAGGGGTATTTATACTTCCAAGCCACTAATGGACTTGGGCCGGCCCATGACAAGCCCATGGGCCGGTTCTTACTTAACTAAATAAGTAACTATTAACTACGAGCTATTACAACATTAAATAATATTGTGGAGTGACTGATACTTCTAATATACGTAAAAACGTATTTCTAACAATCTCCCCCTAAGGGAGGTCACTCCACGTTACAAAGTTCTAAACCTAGCATACTATACTAAGTCTTCGTTCTTTAGCTCGTAGTCTTTTCTTCTTTTCTTTCTTTTGTTGTGAATATGTTGGTTTGATCTTTTAGGCTTTGGCTTGAGAGCATTGTTCTTTTGGCCTTTCACGTGCGATCTTTGCCTTCTTGTGAAACTTGCCTCCTCGTGACTCCATGTTCCACACACTTATGTCTTTTTTGTTGAATTCTCGAAAGCTTCAGAGTTTGGTACAGCAGAAGACTTCATCTTGTGCTTTCTTGAATTTTTGCTGAACCTTGATGCAGAAAAACATAAGCATGTGGGAACGACTTCTACAGGTACACCGCAACACCACCGTCTTTAACTGGTACACAACAACGCCACCGTCTTCAACAGGTACACAGCAACGCCATCGTCTTTAACAGGTACACAGCAACGACACGAATAAAATGGATTTGACATTTTATTCTAGTTTGGTAGCATTTTACCTCCGGTCGGTGAAGACCGTTGGACGATATTAGATATCGTACCCGTGACGGATAGTTTCAATTAAGTAACTTCCTGACAGGATTTCGCGGGTAAACCCGTTCTCTTTATTCGACCGTCCAAAGCTGACTGCGAACATAAAGAGTGAATCACTTGGATAAATTATCCTTGTGATTTGAAGCCGTCAATTCATGAAACCTGGAACAAGTGAATTAAGATTTTCACCATCGTTGCTTTCCAGTTATCACGAGCTCAATTCATAAAGAATCTTGCACGTCACCTACCAAGTGATGTTTGATGTTAACACTAGAAGGATTTCCACTCGTCACTGTGATCAATAAAGAGTCACTCTGAGTGTTCTGGCAAGATCGTATGATAATGCGTAGAGGCCTGGAACGAGTTTAAGTTCAATTAAGAATTAAACCACTGTTTCTTTCCAGTTTTTCACAAGATTGGTTCTAAAAGAACCGCACGTGTAACCTACCATGAGCTTGTTTGATGTTGTCTCAAACAGGATTTCCATCTTCATTGTAATACTTGCGTATTACTCGGATGTTCTGGCAATATTACAGGAATACTGCGTAGGACTCATGAAAATCTCTTACTTTTCACAGTGTGTGAGAAAGCAAGGAATAAATGGAAAGTGTCCTAATGAGACTTTTGATGATCTCTTGGCTCTAGACTCGATAGTGCGTTTTGATTTAGTGAGCGATGGCTGGAGAGGAGTGCCACCTTTTCAATACCAGTCTATTCGGAGTGAATAAACCAATAGATAACGTGTTGATCTCCGTGTGATTAAAACAAATACCTTTTGAGAGATATTTGAGTTAGCTGGGAAGGGTTGTGCATTGCATCACTGGGTCCATGATGTCTTTCTTCAATATCGAGAATCATTAACAAAAATGACCTCAATAGCATATGTATTGATCCGGTTTCTGCTTAATGTTGTAAGGAGGGCTTTTTCTTTACACCCTTTATCTTTACAATTCTTTTTCATTCTTCAACCCCTTCAATGCTTACCAATACGTCATCACTAGCACCTTGTTGTGATTGTTCCAGTGCTAGCTTAAGTACTTGGTCGGCATTCAGCTACGTTCATAATATTTCTCCAACTTTCCTAGGACTTCTAATTCTATCTAGGGAATTGTCCTTGGGAAGATTCCATCGGCTCTGATGAATCATTGGACTAAACCTATTCCTACCACCCTTTTGTCACCACATTCGGCGTGAATTAAGCGTGTTTTGGGAAAGTATAGCCACCATGAAAAATCATTGAAAATCACCTAAAGTACTTGTGATATTGTCATCAAAAGTTTTGTACCTTAGGTGTTTTGTTCATCAAAAACGCTCCCCCTTAACACGTGCTTTACACATATTAAGTTGGATAATCGTTAAGTCTTGTTCATCTTTTAGCCAAGTATCATTTAAATCTCCTTAATCCTATTTTCTCCCCTTATCCAAAATGTTAACCATTAATATTTGGGATATTGAATGGATTAACCGGTCTTTGGGTAAAAATGAAATCGATGTTTGGCCATAGAACATGTTAATGCTCCCCCTTAAGTTAATAAGGGATAGTTGTAGTGCTTTAGTATGATATATTTTGAAAGATTTAGAATCTCGTGAGAAATTCTTGAAAAATTATCATACCTTAACACTACATCAAGCCACAAAAGCACAATATTCACAAATATACATATTCACAATTAAAAACCAATATAAAGTGGACCTGAAATGTACGACCCATTAGATGGATCGTTGCAGTAACTTGTGGTGTACTAAATATGGTCTACCACCAACGAATCTTTCCAAGCTCCTCATCAATCTATGTTCACAGAGCTTTTGATCAATCTTCTTGATCACATACTTCGCCATCTGCCGATAACCCTGATGCCAATCCTCAGTCATCTTTGGTAAAGTCCCACTCGAATTAAGATGCTCCAACTTTCCTCTGACGAATAGGAGAGTCCCATCACTATACTTATAAAGCTCACCCACCCTCATAAACTTCATTAACCCTCGACTATTCAAGTAGAAAATGCCGCAATTTAGGACAAAAATGCCGGTATAGGGACATCTATCTACATGTTGAGGTAACACTTGATTTACTGGACGGGTTAGGTTAAGCTTTCTTTGGTAGCTTTCGACTCCCAACTGAAGATCTTCAACTCGTTTCTTGATAACAACGCTTCGTGTGAACATACGAAGTGCTGTATTCAAGGCAATGATGTCTTCACGAGGAATATGTGTGAGTTGATCACGGGTCATCATAAGCAACATATCTTCGATATCCTCAAGGCGAATGATAGAAAAATCTCCCTGCTGGATTTTGTATTCTCTGTCATCCTCCCTTTTCAGACGAATATCCGTCACATGATAGTAGCCATTCTTGGCTTCAGTTTTCAGCCCTAAAATACTGGAGATGCGGATATCAGATCTAACGTTGCTTCCTGAATTGGCTAAGCAGCAACCCCTGTACGCCCTTCAGACTCGTTCGTCCCAATGAGATGCACCTATAACAGCATACATATCATAATTACGATTTACCTTTGGGACCTAGAGTCGGTTTACCTTTTCCTCGATAAAGGGTATTGTCCCCCAGTTGGAAGCTTTCAGCAAGGTCAGGGAGGTTGCGTACTTTGATGAACCCTTGAGGAGATAATCAAGATCATTGGTGACGAAGAAGTCAAGAGCAATCTGATTATCTTGAGAAGGATCAAGTGGAGGTGGAGCTCTTTCTGATTCATGAAGACCTGACCGTTGAACGGTATTCAGAGCTTTCAGGATCTCATCAGCATAATACTCGAACTCCATTCGGGTTAACCGGGTTTTGGCGCGAATTCTCTTATCCTTCAGCGCTCTCTTCACCAACGACGGAGTAACCGAAGTCTTATACTCATGAGCCAGAAATGCACATAAGTCAATCGGACTGCGGATTCGGAGATATAAGACATCTCTGTCAGCGTCTGTGATTGAATCATATTGCGCCGCTGCCGTGATCCAAGCCTGTGGTGGTGCAGTCTCGTCAATCTCCAACGTGTCTGCCCAGTCTCGTGTGCTTGATTCAGGAACAGTAGATTGTGGTTCTTGTTGTAGAGGAGTGGAAACGTGAACATCTGCTGGTTCTGATTCAGGCATCTCGGCAGTGTCATGAACGGGTGAGTGTTGTGCAGCTTCAGGTTCAGTTACCGATTCTGCAATCACAGGAGCAACAACAATAGAACTAACAGGGTTAGTGGTAACAGGTATAGACACAGGAATAGATGTACCAGGAATTGATGACGCCGTAGTAGCATTCACATCGTGGCGCCACTTGGATCGTCTTGATTCCGTTGAGGTTGATTTGTCCTTCTGCGCAGCATCTTTCTTAGACTTGGTTCCAGACTTAGACGGTTTCTTTGTGCTGGTAACCTTATCCCCTGTTTCCGGCTGTTTACCACCATCATCCTTGTCGCTATCCCCGTTGCTTCCCTTAGCACTCTCCTCATTACCATCACCACCATCATCACCATCATCATCATCATCATCATCATCCTCATCATCATCACCATCATCGTCATCGTCATCGTCATCGTCCTTTCTTCTTCTTCTTCTTCTTCTTCTTCTTCCTCTTCCCCGTCACCCTCTTCTTCTTCACTTTCTTCCCTTTCTTCCTCAGGCAGAATGTGGTATGGTACAACACTTCCAAACGTTTTAAATAACCTATCATCCTCCATGATAGCGTCATTCAGGGATTTGTAGAGAGCCCGTTGAATCCTAGATTTATCAAAAGATCCAAGTTCCCTCATACGAGCTTTTAGAATCTTCTTTAATTCAAAATCCGTCAAGTCATAGGCATTTTTGTAGGCGGATTCAGAAGGATTGGATGACTTGATCATCAATTTATCAGCCGCGATTGTCTTCAACTCATCACGCAGTTTAGGCATAATGGATTCAACAGATTCTTTCACTCTCTCTTCAACAGAAGCTTCAAGTGCTTCTTTTTGCTCCTTGTATTTATCCATCATCGCTTGAAGTCTGGTGATTCGTGCAGCATGCTTATCAGCTTCAGCCTGCTTAACCTGAGCTAGTTCTTCTGCATGAGCATTTCGTGTTAACTCCATCTCTGCAGCGAACTTAGCAAGCATCTCTTCTTGGGCTTTCTTAGATGCTTCTTCACTTTGAGCTCGTCTATGTAGCTCTTGGCGAAGTTTATCCATCTCTCTTTTGTGATTATCCGTATGTTTATCCAACATTTCGGCCATTACAAATACAGCTATTGAAGACGTTGCAGAGCTGCTCTGGGTTGAGTGAAGAGGCTCGGTTGTTACTACGGTACTAAGGATGGGAGTTATTGGTGGTGGAAGGAATGGTGTTGAGACCGGTCGGGTTGGTAAGGGTTGTATTGGTGGAGGTTGAGTTACTAAAGGTTGAGTAGGTACCATGATTGTAGGAGCAACGGACTCCTTTTCCACACTTGCTGAAACAGGAATGGATGTCTCCTTCGAAGTAGAATACCGTTCAGGTGACCCAAACTCATCAACATCCTCTGGCTCCTCGTACTCTTCTTCAATATTCACCTGTGCACCTGAACCACCACAGCCCGTATCTTTCCTACTCCTTTCAATAGCTATCTTCATTGCTTTTCTCTCAGCCTTGTTAAGAGTAGGATCATCAACATCTTATTCATCGCGGAGAACTAACTCATCAGCCTTACCCTTTCCCTTCTTAACCTCAGTCTTCTTTTTCTTGGTTTCGGGTTCAGGTAAAGCAGCTGGTTGCTTGCGTTTACCTTTACTCTTGACCGTAGTAGACGAGTCTTCTACTGTCTGAAGGCTTGCTTTCGGCTTCTTGATTTCTAGCAGCAGTAGCTTGTAATCAGCAGAGCCTTTGATTTTATCCGTCAGAAGATAATCGGGAATAGGACCAGGAATCACACCACCAGATGGTCCTTCATGCCTTAGATCCACAGTATGATCAGCTTCTTCAGTGTGATGCCGACTTGCTGCACGCCTATCAATAGTAACATCATTCTTCATACAATAATTAATGATAAGCTTGATAAACCGAGGGTAAGGAAAGAAGTTATTCTTCAGCTTCTTGTTTTGGAAGAGTTGAAAGGTGAATTCTTCCCACAACAATAATGCATAATCTGCATTTGCGCCTTTATACATTCCATGGAAGATGTTCATAATAGGACTGCGCAAAGCATCATGCCCACTTGTTTTCGGTGTAAGACATCTACTGAGAATACCCAACATTGCTCTCCAAGGCTGACCTACTTTAGCAGTGGTAAACTCAGACGCAACTCGTATGTCAGGACATCCAAGAGCATCGAACATCTCCATGAGTTCGTCTTTAGTAGGATCCCTCGAAAATGCCATACCTTTGGGTGTATCCCGAATGCCAAATATCTTACGGAAGTCTGAAACATTAAGTGTCTGCTGCTTGTTGTCGAGAGTGAAGGTGATCTTGTTTGAGGTGCTTTCCTTGGTAGCCCAGAACTCATACATGTAATCATAAGGCACCGAGGCAGTACTTCTTAAAGCATTCTTGAAATGAGATTGATCAAGGATTGCTATGGCTACTTTAAATCCATGGTGAGTGGATTTTGAGACTTGCTTCAGTCGGTAATTGTTTGGTATGAACTTGAGGGTTCGTGCTTCAGCAATTGCGGCTTCTCTAGAGTCTTGGATTGCTTGTACTGTTGGATTAGTCATTGTATCTGCTTAAGATAAGACATGAAAGGTTGATGCACAAAAATATATAGACATGTATCATTCTTATTTCTAAGCATAACATATTTCAACAAGTACTTAGAACATGCAAACAACTATTAATCAAACAACTCTTCATCCGGAACTTTCCTTCATTCGGAACTCTTCATTCGGAAGTCCTTCATTCGGAAGTCCTTCATTCCGAACTTCTTCATTCGGAACTTCTTCATTCAGAACTTCTTCATTCGGAAGTTCTTCATTCGGAACTTCTTCATTCGAAAGTTTTTCATTCGGAAGTTCTTCATTCGGAACTTCTTCATTCGGAACTTCTTCATTCGGAACTTCTTCATTCGGAACTTCTTCATTCGGAACTTCTTCATTCGGAACTTCTTCATTCGGAACTTCTTCATTTGGAACTTCTTCATTCGGAAGTCCTTCATTCGGAACTTCCTTCATTCGGAAGTCCTTCATTGGGAACTTACTTCATTCAGAAGTTCACTCGGAACTCCTTCATTCGGAAGTCCTTCATTCGGAACTTCTTTCATTCGGAAGTCCTTCATTCGGAACTTCCTTCATTCGGAAGTCCTTCATTCGGAACTTCCTTCATTCGGAAGTCCTTCATTCGGAACTTACTTCATTCGGAAGTTCGTTCGGAACTTTCCTTCATTCAGAAGTTTGTTCAAAACTTCCTTCATTCGGAAGTTGTTATCCATGTTCATTCGGAACTTTACAAACGTAGCCTATTAGTGATTAATCTAGTCGCGTTTGTGAGTTCTAAGGCAATCTAAGGCAATACAACATCTTCTAATGCTATTCCGAGCAAAACCCACCAAAAACCCTTAATTAATTGACCCTAAATTAAGCAAACGACCCCTAAATTGATAGAGATGATTACCCGAATCAATTAGCTTGTTTTACATGATGAATTAGACGAATTAAAAGTTAAAGATTCGATGTTATTACCTTGTAGATTGAATGGAACAGATTTGGATGATTAAAAACGAAAGTTTCTGAAAGCTTAAGTGTGTTTTAATGGCGGCAAGATGAAGATGAAACAGTGAGGATAAAAAGGGGGGGGGGGGGGGGGTTGGTTTGACTTAGGTCAAGTTTTAGCAACTTTCTCAACTTGTCACTTTTAACCCTACATTTTTTCCCTTTTTATTTTTTTATTCCTTGTCTTTTCTATTCTCCTTAACCATTGTTAAATTTAGCCAACTTAACCTTCACACTACTTAAGCAATGAAATCTATTAGCAAAACTCCAAGATCTTAAAGCCATTCCTATCACATTGAACGAGCACAAGTCGTTTTCTAAAGCAAGACCACTCATTTACCATTTAGCCATTAATTTTCCACAAACACTTTTGAAAAATCGTTTTGATGACAAAGATGGTTTAATATTTTCTCCCCCTTAAACGATGACCCGTTTTCTATTTAAAGAGTTGTAGTCATTGTTTAAAGAGTCAAATATTGATGAAAGCATTTCCAATTAGTGTCTTGAAAAAGATTGATTCGTGGTGTCAATAAGATTTCTCTTATGTTAACAAATTAATGCACTGAGACGTACACAAATTCGTGTTAGACCAAGTTGTAAAGTAAACTTGATCCCTTTGCATGATTTGGCTTGTAAATCATGCCCGAGAAAATTAATTCCCGTTGTGAGCCAACGTTTTCCAAGGAAATACGTGACTTTAATATGAAAACCGGGTTGCAGTCTGAAATAACTACAAGCCATAATGGGCATGTTTTAAAAAATGTACAACTTTTATACGGACTCTATTTATGGCGCCGTGTCAATATTGATCGACATTTCTAAAGCCGTAAATATTACTGTACTAAAAGACATGCCCGATTTAAAAATGAAAAATATTTTTGGATTTTCTTAATTTTATAATTTTTATGGTTTTTGTAGGTTTTATATTTTTTATGGTTTTTCTTGGTTTTATATTCTTGTATTTTTTTTTGTGGTTTTATATGTATGTACGATAATATACATGATCACGAACAAAGGATACTCTGAATAGTTTACCACCACTATTCAGCTGATTCTTCTGCCAACTCTTTGAGAGTCGCTGGAGTGAATGATTTCATGCCAAGCTTGTCGATCAAAAACTCGATTCGTCCTCGATCTAAGGCTTTGGTGAACATATCTGCCAGCTGATACTCAGTAGTGACAAAATACAGCTCGATCACTCCGTTCTCCACCTGCTCTTTAATGAAATGGTAGCGGATGTCTATGTGCTTGGCCCGGGAGTGTTGAACATAGTTGCAACAAAGGGAAATGGCGCTCTTGTTGTCACAATACATCGGGATTTTGTTGAATCCCAAACCGTAGTCAGTTAATTATGATCTCATCCAAAAGACTTGAGCACAACAACCGGACATGGCGATGTATTCAGCCTCCGTGCTAGAAATTGCAGCGCTTTTCTTCCTTTTTGAAGACCAACTGATCAATCTGTCTCCAAGGAGTTGCACAGATCCAGAAGTGCTACGCCTCGTGTCTTGACATCCAGCATGATCGGCATCTGCGTATGATATTAAATCAATAGAGGAATCTTTCGGATACCATAGACCACGATGAAGTGTTCCTTTTAGATACCGAAAGATCCTTTTCACAACATGTAGGTGCTTTTCGGTAGGCCGAGCCTGATACCGGGCACACATGCATACGGCAAATTGCAAATCAGGCCTGCTAGCAGTCAGATATAGAAGGGTGCCGATCATCCCACGGTAACGTTTTGGATCGACAATAATCCCATTCCTATCTTCATCTAACTTGGATTTCTCCACCATTGGAGTGTCCACGGGGTCACAATTTTCAAAGTTATATTTCTTTAAAGATTCTAGAGCATATTTGGATTGATTAATAAAGATGCCTCTGGGATTCTGAGAAATCTGCAATCCTAAGAAAAATGAAATTTTTCCCATCATTAACATCTGAAAGCGTGTGGACATTATCTTCTCAAAGCGTTGTGACAAGTCTATGTTAGAGGCAACAAATATTATATCATCAACATAAATTTGTACCAGAAGCATGTCGTTGTCCTCCTTGAGAGTGAATAGAGTGGGGTCTACCTTGCCTTTGGAGAAGCCTTCCGAGATGAGATATGTTGAAAGGAGATCGTACCACGCGCGTGGAGCTTGTTTCAACCCATAGAGAGCCTTCTTAAGCTTGTACACATGATTAGGAAACTCCGTGCTAACGAACCCATCCGGCTGACTAACATAAACTTCTTCCCTTAGTTCACTGTTCAAAAATGTCGTCTTCACATCCATTTGATAGACGATCATGTTCATATGAGCAGCATACGCAAGGAATATTCTAATAGCCTCTAATCTTGCAACAGGAGCAAAAGATTCTTCAAAGTCTATACCCAAGGCATGTTTATATCGTCTAGCAACCAATCTAGCCTTATTCTTTAGTACTGCACCCATCTCATCGAGTTTAACCTTATAAACCCATAACAAAGTAAGGATGTTAACCTTGTCAGGGAGAGGAACTAATTCCCTTACTTCAAGTCTTTGGAATTCATTTAGTTCCTCCTGCATGGCTTCAATCCAAGATGATTGAGTCATAGCATGTTGCCAATTTTTAGGTTCAACTTCGGAAAGAAATGCATCAAAGTAGCAATAGAGTGCACTCTCTTGTAATTGATGGCGTGTAGAGACTGGTCGATCGAGATTACCAATGACATTCCTAATTGGGTGATCTTTTGTCCATTTGGTGCTATGTTTTTCAATCCTAGGTGGTCTGGAGTGAACAATAGAAGGAGCTTCTTCTGAGGTAGACGCGGCTGAAGGGTTTTCAGGTATCGCAACACCAAAGAAAGGAAGCTCTTGCATGTGAGCATATTCCAAATCGTGATCAATAGAATCCTCTTCCACATCATTAGGCACAAGTAGGGGTGACGATTCAGGTGTAGTTTGAGAATCACTTGGTAAAGGTGCATCCGGTTCAATGTTAATTGAAGATGCATTAGATAAAGCTTCATTAGCAGGAGCAACAACTTCAGGTATTGGAGCTATCACTACAGGTGCTGGAACTTCATCATTTGGGGGATCAAAGAATTCATCAAACAACGGTTGAAACAGTTTATCCCACTCGGGTCTTGTTGGTGGTAAAAATGATGTAGAAGTAGGATTATTGGGAACTAATCCGGAACTAATAGCACCAGTTCCCATCTCATGAAGCGCGGGTTCAGAGCTGTGTTGCTCAGAAGCCATCGTTGTCAGCTCATCAAAATCTGCGTCCATAGTTTCTACGATCTTCCAAGACGACGGTTGTAAATTCGGTATGCTTTCTTGGAGGGTGAGTAACCAATGAAAATACCTATATCGGCTTTCGGTTGAAGCTTGCCCAAGTTCTCACTATTAATGTTTGGATAACAAAGAGCACCAAACACATGAAAGAATGAAACATCGGGTTTTCGATCATGTAGAAGCTCGTAAGGTGTTTTTCCATGGCGTTTCCGAATGATAGAACGGTTTTGGGTGAAACATGCAGTAGATATGGCTTCTGCCCACAAGAACAATGGAGCGTTCGCATAAATTAGCATAGTCCTAGCAGCTTCCATAAGCGTACGATTCCGTCTTTCAACGACACCGTTTTGTTGTGGAGTGCGTGCAGCAGATGTTTCATGTGAGATACCAACTCCTTCATAGTAATCACGAAGAGTCTGGTTGACGAACTCTGTTCCATTATCTGTACGAATACGGCGGACAGTAGTATTCAAACGTACCTGAATAAATTTCAGAAAAGTGATGATAGCCTTCGGTGCTTCATCCTTTGTACGTAGAAATCTAACCCATGTAAACCTGGAGAAATCATCCACAATAACGAGAATGAATTTCTTACCGCTCACACTTTCAGTTCTCATTGGCCCACAAAGATCCATATGCAAAAGATGAAGTTTTTCTTGATTGGTGTCTTCAGCTTTGGGCTTGTATGATTTCTTGGTACTTTTCCCCCTTGAACACACGGAACATAAATGGTCCTTGTGAAATTTGAGCTTTGGAAGACCACGAACTAATTCGTTTTTAGCCAGATGATTAATAGCATCAAAGTTAAGATGAGATAATCTGCGATGCCATAACCATGACTTGGTCTTAGATGCTTTAGAGAGAAGACACACTGGAGAGGCGGCCATCATGTCTTGTAGGGACAACGTATAAAGATTTGCACCACGAGATCCATTCAACAAGTCTTTTCCTTCCAAGTTGCGGATGAAACAAGTATGTTGTCAAAAAGCAACCTCTAGGTTGGAATCACAAAACTGTCCTACTGAAAATAAGTTATGACCAAGACCTTCTACATAGTATACCCTTGAAATCGTAACGTTTCCAATCTGATATTCACCATACCCCATTATCTTTGCTATATGATCATTACCGAATTTAACCGTTACAAGAAACTTGCTGACGAAATTTCGGAGCATCGAGCGATCTCCGGTCATATGCTTTGAACAACCGGAGTCCAAATACCACAGGATGATTTAGACCACCTGAAAATATCACCACACGAAGACAATGTAGAGGTATCGGAATCTGAGTGTTCCTTGTTATTAGCAGGTACAGATTTAATAATCTTAGATTTGCTAACTCTAGGTTTCTTAGATTTCCTAGCCTTCTTCTTCCTAGTTGGTGGTGTAGATTCTAGTTGGCTTAAATCCTGAGGTATTTCTTCACTGATAGGCACTATAGTGGGGGCAGACCTAATTAAAGGGTGCTGTTTCCATATTTTAGTGCTAGTGTGCCTAACTAAAGGACGCTCAGACCTAACCTCAATGGATGCATTCCTACTTAAAGGGCACATTTTTCCATCTAATGTAAAGGTCCTACCAGTGGGACGCCATTGCCAGCCAACTTGGGCACGAGTTCTGCCAGTTGGCTTCCATTCAAGATTATTCCTAATGGCATTCATTTCATTCACATGATCAATAAGACACAAATCATGACGTTGGGAAAACATACATTCATTACAATTCCAACAATTCAAATTAGAATTCACGAATGGTTTAGGCTTCTGCACAGGCGCAGAGCTTTTAGTCTTAACATGATTCTTTTTATTTAAAACTGAACTAGCATTCCTATGGTGAGCTTCTACTTTCTTCTTGTTGGTACTACTAGTGGAGGGCTTGATCTTATCTTTCTTGAGTGGCGATCCTTTAGCCTTAGTAGACTCTTTTACTCCTGTAGAAGGCAAAGTGGGAATATTAGCAACAGATTTTAAAGGTGCCTTACTTGATAGTGCCAATGATGGTTTTGCTCCTGGGGTCTTATTGAATGGAGTTACAGAAATGGGTCTATTAGTGAGTAGTGCAGAGCCTGGTTTACCTATGTATTGCAAATATGCTAAGCAATATTGAACTCGCTTAATATATTCATGAGCCGAATAATAGTAGCTACTTGAGGGATCTAAGGCATAAAGATCGTCTAAAATATCCCTTACAAGATCTACATGCTTAATGGCATTCCTCATATAATCATCGTAGGTAACCGGGTTTCTCTTATTAAGCGGGTTCTTATAAAGCACTACTGACTTGGTTGTTGGAGCACTAGTGGACGGTGCAGAGTGGGTGGCTAAGTTATTAACAGCTTCTTGTCGGGTGAGAAGAAGTGTCTCCTTTAACTCGGCCAAAACCATGTTTTTGTCAATGAGAAGGATGTTTAAGTCAGAGATTTCCTCACATTTTTGGTTCAATTGTTCAACATAAGATTGTTGCTGTGCCGCATTAAAAGCGAAGCGTTCTTCTAGTGAACCATAAAGTTTGGACATTCCCTGTCTTGCACGATCCATCTCCCCTAGAATAGACGAAAGTCTAATTTCTAAGTCCTGGTTTTTAGACTCTGCAGCCTCTAGTTCCAATTTTAGTGTTTCATTTGATGACACATCTCTCTTCAATCTCATAATCTCTTCCTCTAATGCCTTAACAATTGCAATCATCTTGTCACTCGTCTCAACACCGTTTTCACAACTATTTGTTATCAAAAGATCCTCATTTTGAGTTTGTTGTTTTAATTCTAAAGATATACAATGTTTTTCTAGTTGATTAAAGCGTTTTGAAAGTAAATTGTAAGAATCTTGTAGCTTTAAAAACTCAGCGTTAGATTCGTGACAAGAATGATTATCTACCTCATTTACAGTATCAGCAACATTTACAGAGAGATCACACACATCATCACATATTTTCACAGCATCACAGTTAATCATAGCGGATGTAAGCTCATTCGAATAATTAACATTTACAGTAGTAAGCACATCATACGAAATTACTTGGGACAAGAATCGGTCATATTCAGATAAAATCTTTTCCTTTTCAATTAGTTGTAGTTCGTAAGCGGTGTCCATTTCATAAAACACTTTTTGAACTTCTCCAATTTCAAACTCAAGATTTTCTTTAAGAGATGCAAAACTTCCTTTTAGACTTTCGACAAATGGATTGATCTCATTCTTAAACACCTCGTTCATGTGTTCGAAAGCCCATTCTCAGGCGTTTAGGCCATTTGAAGTCGTACATTCCAAAATGACCTTGTCAAAATTAGTAAAGTATTGATTAATCTCTTGCAAGTTTAACCATACAGTGCTAACATGTGGAAGATCATTTGGAATTTCCTTAGGACCTTCCATGTTGACAAGTGTAGGAAATGTACTAGGGTTTTCTTCATTCAACATGTAGGTTGGTGCTGTAATGAGATCTTTGTCCATATGGAAGCGAATTCTAAAATCCGTTATAGCAAGCTCCTGATTCATTTTAAAATAATCACAATCGGGACATTTTGCAGAATTGTATGACCGAACCTCATCAACTAGATCCTTACTTGTGCGATCATCGAAAATAACAATTGGGTCTAAGACCAATCCTAATTGGGTTGCATTATAAAGTCTAGGATTATGGATCAAAGCTTGTTTTGCATACCGTGGGTTAGGGGGAAGGCCTTTTTGACGTGATAAGTTAAATTCTCTAAACGAAGCATCAAATAAGTGCACTAGTTGAGAAGCAGCGTATTGTCTTAAAAGCAGATAATCTAGACTTCTAATCTTATTAGCAGCATTAATCTCCATTTCATTCTTTTTAGACTCGAGTAACTCAAAATCCGTTTGAAGTTTTTGAAAATTAGTGACCACTAACTCTTTTTCGCTAAGTTCTTTAGAAAGATCTGCTCTTAAGGTTTCGATTTCTTGCAAGTGACCCATTTGTTTGTTTCTAAAATGATCATATTCGGGATTTTTTAGAACACTAGACGAAGGCACTAATTCCAACGTGTGAACTTTCTCGTTGCTTAAGGCAAGCTCATCAGATAAATTCTTATTCTTAGCTAGAGTTTCTAAGAGTGCAGCATTCATTTGGCTAAGTAATGTAGCAGGAACCATAACCAAATCTTGTTGAGCAGGAGTATGCGTATGCGAAATAACTCCAGGTTGTGTTTCACTCAAAGTCTGGGGACTCACATTGATATTACTATCATTGATTGTCTCCTCATTTGAAAGACTCACCACCGAAGACTCATTCGAATCAGCACTCTCTTACACAACTTGATGTGGTTGAATACTAGCATCAGTGGTATTATCAGTGGTATTAATAAGTACCTCAGATCTCTTTTCTGGCCCTAAGCTGGAGATAGTTGCCATAAGAGCTGCCTTTGCAGATTGAAATTCATCACAGTCTGAGTCATACGCATCAAGATCATCTGCTTGGTATGCTGCATTCTGTGTGGTGACAACGTCTTGTTCAGCAATCCCTGGATCAGCAAGAAATGCAAGCTCCTCTTCATCAAGTTCCCTTCCTTGTGCCTGAGCATTAACCAGATAAATCTTCTCTGCAAACCATTGACCATCCCTTCTCCTCTTGGGATTCTTACAATCCCTGGACATGTGACCTTCTTCCTTGCAGTTGTAGCATGTAATCATTCTCAACTTGCCTGTGGAATTAGCCCGTGGAGGAGTGTTGACCATTGGAGCAGGATTGACCGTGCGAGCATTAGTAGTTGATGTAGTAGGTCTCCCCTGATAAGGTTGAATAGGTTGAACCATTACCCTGCCATTCTCAATAGTAGCTTGTTGGCGAGAATTGGATGAATTCCTCAACTGATTGTTAGTAGGAGCTGATCCTCTAAATCCTCGTTTGCTTAATGTCCTTGTGAGATAAGCAGACATAGTGGTTAACACTTCAACTGGGTCAGCTCCTTGTTTGAATACAAGAATGGGGACTTCCTCATCATCACAATACATTGCTTGGTCTTGTTGAGCTGCATAATCACTAGAAGGAATACTCATGTGATCATAGTAGCTTGATGGATATGCTGCATTCTCTTGATAAGAAGAATACGAAGGCTGAGCATAAGGTGCAATGCTTGCTGGGTGAGGTTGTGAGCCATATTGTGATGAAGGTGCATTAAACCGATATTGTTGCTGATGTGAGGTGGGTGGTTGCGGTAAAATCGAGTATTGGGGGAAGGTTGGTGTCATGTAAGGTGATGGATGATAGGCTTGATGTCCCAAGATATAAGGAGTGTTGTTGTGTGACAAGCTTGGTTGATTCGCCATCAAAGCTAAGGAATCAGGGTACATACCTCGAGGCGAACGGTGCATGATCACATGTTTCTCATGCTGCTGAAGAAAAGCATAGAGTTGATCCAAATTGCACTTATGCAAATCCCTGGTTAACTTAACATCGGTAATGTACTCACCCCATTCACCTTGAGGTAAAGTATTCAAGAATTTGGTGTTAACCTGGAATGGAGCAATCACAAGATTGTATACATTCAGATCATTCATGAGTGTGGTGAATCTGAAGTAATAATCGTGAAGCGTTTCCCCTGGGCTGTACGTGAATCTATCAAACAGATCATACAACTGACATTCCCTTTCCTGTTTGGTGAGAGACGTACCTTGTAGCAACACCTTTAGACGTTCCCATAAATCCTTTGCCACCGTATACTGACTTACCATTCGATAGATGTCATGTGGAAGAGCTTGGAGAATGGTTTGAAGAGCCTTTTCGTCTGCATCGGCAACAAGTTGTTGAGCTGGTGTAAGTTCTTCAAACTCCCTTGGTCGAGTCACATTGTTAACCACGATGGTACCATAGTCAAGTGGACCATTTAAAATTGACTTAACCATAAGCCTCCCATAAACCGGTTTTCCCTTAAGGTAAGACATCATCCGGCCTTGCCATGCTTCAAAAACTTCTTTGATGAGCATTGGAGGGCGATTATCCGTCCCCGTAATGACGGAAATATCCGTAAGGGATGTCATCTGAGGCATTACTGAATTCGGATTCATTTTGTTAACTTCAAAGAGACAAAGATTATCGGTTGATCGAGCAGTGAAGTAAAGCTTGTGAATTGTGTTGAGTTTTTGTTGTAAGAAACCAAGATTAAATCCTCTAAAAAATCGTCGAAAAAACAAGTAAAAATATCCCTTGATTCGGAACTTTTTGTTGATTCGGAAGTGTTGATTCGGAAGATTTGGCTTGGAATACCTTGATTCGGAACTTTTGGTTCGGAAGTCTTGATCCGGAACTTTCCCTTGATCCGGAACTTTTCCCTTGATCCGGAACTTTCCCTTGATCCGGAACTTTCCTTGATCCTGAACTTTCTCCTTGATCCGGAACTTTCCTTGATCCGGAACTTTTTCCTTGATCCGGAACTTTCCTTGATCCGGAACTTTTGGTTCGGAACTTCCTTGATCCGGAACTTTCCTTGATCCGGAACTTTTGGTTCGGAACTTCTTTGATCCGGAACTTTCCTTGATCCGGAACTTTTGGTTCGGAACTTCCTTGATCCGGAACTTTCCTTGATCCGAAACTTTTGGTTCGGAACTTTTTGGTCGGAACTTTGGTTGATCCGGAACTTTTTGGTTCGGATGTTTTTGGTTCGGAACTTTGTCTGGGTAAACAGAAACTTGTTTCGAGTGAACAGTCGATCAAAAAATGGTGATTAAACCCAGATTTTTTACCAAATAACCCAAAAAGTTTTTTGATTTCTACAATAATAAGTAAAAACTAATACTTATCTACTAATCCCAATCACAAAAACACCAAAAACACCAAGAATCTAGATGGATCTTCTTAAAGAACACTAATACAATCAAAAACTAAAAACCACACAAATCATTACCTTAAATCACCCCATAGCTCTTGATACCAAATGTAGAATCTTGATAACCTATGAATCTATGAAGTGGGTTGATGTTTTCTAGAGAGAGAAACTAGAGAGAGAAAGTGAGAGAAACTATGTGTCTTTTTATTAAGTGGAAACAAGAAATGAACAACAACCAACCCCTTTCCAAGGAGGAAAGGGGTATTTATACTTCCAAGCCACTAATGGACTTGGGCCGGCCCATGACAAGCCCATGGGCCGGTTCTTACTTAACTAAATAAGTAACTATTAACTACGAGCTATTACAACATTAAATAATATTGTGGAGTGACCGATACTTCTAATATACATAAAAACGTATTTCTAACACTAACAATTGTAACATTTGAAGAATAGTGATAATCTTATGAATCAATAAGGTGGGTTGAAGGTTTCTAGAGAGAGAAAGTAGTGAGAGAAAGTGAGTGAGAAATATGTGTTTTTCTATTGAAATGAAAATGAAACAATAACCAACAACCAACCCCTTTCCATGGTGGAAAGGGGTATTTATATCCAAGCCACTAATGGGCTTGGGCCGACCCATGACAAGCCCATGGTCCGGTTTTACTTAACAAAGTAACCAAATATTAACTACGAGCTATACAACATTTAATAATATCGTGGAGTGACCGATACTTCTAATATACGTTAAAAACGCATTTCTAACAATCTCCCCCTAAGGGAGGTCACTCCACGTTCCACAATTCTAAACCTAGCATATGAGGAGCCACATGACATTAGTGAGTTTGGGTCACCCGAACGTTACTCAGCATCGAAGGAGACATCCATTGCTGATACAGCAAGTGTTGAGAAGGAGTCCGGTGCTACAACAATCATTGTGACTACACAACCTCTCGTAACTCAACCTCCACCAATCCAGCCTTTACCAACACGACCAGTGTCAACACCACTACCATTCCTTCCACCTCCAACAACTTCCATCCTCAGTACTGTAATCACAACCGAGCCACTTCAACCATCCCAGAGTAGCTCTGTACCATCTTCAATGGCTGCATTCGTAATGGCAGAAATGTTGGATAAACACATGGACAGTCAAAGAAAAGAGATGGATCAACTTCGAGAAGAGCTATTTCGACGAGTGCAAAGTGAAGAGGCATCCAAGAAAGCCCAAGAAGAGATGATAGCTAAGTTCACTGCAGAGATGGAATTGACACGTAAAGCTCATGCAGAAGAACTTGCTCAGGTCAAACAGGCTGAAGCTGATAAGAATGAAGCACGATTTACGAGACTTCAAACTATAAAGGATAAATATAAGGAGCAGGAAGAATTACTTGAAGCTTCTATTTTAGAGAGAGTGAATGAATCTGTTGAGTCCCTTATGCCAAAGCTGCGTGATGAGATGAGGAAACTTGCGGCTGATAAGTTGATGATTAAGTCGTCCAACCCTTCCGAGTCGGCCTACAAAATTGAATATGACTTAACGGATTTTGAACTAAAGAAGATCCTCAAAGCTCGCATGAAGGAAGTTGGATCATTTGACAAGTCTAAAATTCAGCGGACACTCTACAAAGCACTCAATGAAGCTATCTTGGAGGATGATCGGTTGTTTAAGATGTTTGGAAGTGTGGTACCTTACCACATTTTGGATGAGCAGGAAAAGGAAGATAGTAAACAAGAGGAGAATGATGGTGAAGAATAAGAAGATGATGATGATGATGGTGATGATGATGGTAATGATGATGATGATGGTGATGATGATGATGATGGTGATGGTGGTGATCAAAATAAGGAGAGTGATAAGGGTAGCAACGGGGATGATGATAAGGATGATGGTGGTAATAGTGACCAGCCTGATCAGTCCGATGACGATGAAACAGGGGACAAGGATGCCAGCAAAAAGAAACCATCCAAGTCCGGTACCAAGTCTCAGAAAGATGCTGCCCGAAAGGAAAAGTCCACATCTACGAAGTCAGGACGAACCAAGTGGCGCCATGATGTGAATGCTGCTACTGCATCATCGATTCCCGGTACATCTGTTTCTGTTTCTATACCTGTTACCACTAATCCTGTTAGTTCTTTTGTTTCTCCTGTGATTGCAGAACCAGTAACTGAACCTGAATCTGCACAACACTCACCTGTTCGTGATACCGCTGAAATGCCTGAATCAGAACCAACAAGTGTTCATGTTTCTACTCCTCTGCAAAAAGAACCAGAATCAACTGTTCCCGAGTCAAGCACACGGGACTGGGCGGATACATTGGAGATTGATGAAACTGCACCGCCACAAACTTGGATCACGGCAGCTGCAAAATATGATCCAATCACAGACGCTGATAGAGATGTTCTATATCTCCGTATCCGTAGTCCGATAGACATGTGTGCATTTTGGGCTCATGAGTTCAAATCTTCGGTCACTCCGTCTTTGGTAAAGAGAGCGCTAAAGGACAAGAGACTTCACGCCAAAACCAGGTTAAGCCGCATGGAGTACGAGTATTATGCTGAAGAGGTCCTTAAAGCTCTCAATACCGTTCAAAGGCCAGGCCTTCATGAGTCAAAAAGAGCTCCACCTCCACTTGATCCATCTCAAGATAATCAAATTGCTCTTGACTTCTTTGTCACCAATGATCTTGAGTATCTCCTCAAGGGTTCATCCAAGTACGCGACCTCCCTGACCTTGTTGAAAGCTGTTAATTGGGGGACAATACCTTATATCGAAGAAAAGGTCAACCGCCTCTGGGTCCCAAAGGTAAGCCGTAATTATGATATGTATGCTGTTATAGGTGCATCACATTGGGACGAGCGAGTCCGAAGGGCGTACAGAGGTTGCTGCTTAGCCAATTCAGGAAGTATCGTCAGATCCAATCTTCGCATCACAAGTATTTTGGGATTGAAGATTGAACCCAAGAATGGCTATCATCATGTGACGGAGATTCGTCTAAAAAGGGAGGATGACAGAGAATACAAGATACAGCAGGGAGACTTTTATATCATTCTCCTTGAAGATATCGAAGACATGTTGCTTATGATGACCAGTGATCAACTTACCCATCTTACTCGTGAAGAAATCATTGCCTTGAATACAGCACTTCGTATGTTTACACGAAGCGTTGTTATCAAGAAACGAGTTGAAGATCTTCAATTAGGAGTTGAAAGCTACCAAAGGAAGCTTAACTTGACCCGTCCAATGAATCAAGTTCTAACTCAACATGTCAAAAGATGTCCCTATACCGACACGACCGTTCCGATGTACGGGATTTTCTAAATGAACAATCGTGGGATCATGAAGTTTATGAGGGTAGGTGAGCTTCATAAGTACAGTGATGGGACTCTCATATTCGTCAGAGGAAAATTGGAGCATCTCAATTCTGGCGGGACATTACCCGAAATGATTGAGGATTGGCATCCGACTTATCAGAAGATGGCGACATATGTGATCAAGAAGATTGATGAGAAGCTCCGGGAACGTAGATTGATGAGGAGCTTAGAAAAATTCGTTGGTGGCAAACCATATGGAGTGCACTACAAGTTACTGCAACGATCCATCTAATGGGTCGTACATCTCAGGTCCAATCTATATTGGTTTTATTTGTGAATATGTAAATTTTGTGAATATTGTGCTTTTATGGCTTGATGTAGGGTTAAGGTATGATAACTTTTCAAGAATTTCTCACGAGATTCTAAATCTTTCAAAATATGTCATACTAAAGCACTACAATTAACCTTTATTAATTTAAGGGGGAGCATTAATATGTTCTATGGCCAAACATTGATTTCATTTTTACCCAAAGACTGGTTAATCCATTCATATCCCAAATATTAATGGTTAACATTTTGGATAAGGGGAGAAAATGGGATTAAGGAGACTTAAACGATACTTGGCTAAAAGATGAAAAAGACTTAACGATAATCCAACTTAATATGTGTAAAGCACGTGTTAAGGGGGAGCGTTTTTTGATGAACAAAACACTTAAGGTACAAAACTCTTGATTTCAATATCACAAGTACCTTAAGTGATTTTCAAGGATTTTTCATGGTGACTATACTTTCCCAAAACACGCTTAATTCACGACGGATGTGGTGACAAAAGGGTGGTAGGAATAGGTATTAGTCCAATGATTCATCAGAGCCGATGGAATCTTCCCAAGGACAATTCCCTAGATAGAATTAGAAGTCCTAGGAAAGATGGAGAAAGATTGTGAACATAGCTGAATGCCGACCAAGTACTTAAGCTAGCACTGGAACAATCACAACAAGGTGCTAGTTATGACGTATTAGTAAGCATTGAAGGGGTTGAAGAATGAAAAAGAATTGTAAAGATAAAGGGTGTAAAGAAAGAAGCCCTCCTTACAACTTTTGGCAGAAACCGGGTCAATACATATGCTATTGAGATCATTTGTTAATGATTCTCGATATTGAAGAAAGACATCATGGACCCAGTTATGCAATGCACAACCCTTCCCAGCTAACTCAAATTTCTCTCAAAAGGTATTTGTTTTAATCACACGGAGATAAACACGTTATCTATTGGTTTATTCACTCCGAATAGACTGATATTGAAAAGGTGGCACTCCTCTCCAGCCATCGCTCACTAAATCAAAACGCACTATCGAGTCTAGAGCCACGAGATCATCAAAAGTCTCATTAGGACACTTTCCATTTATTCCTTGCTTTCTCACACACTGTGAAAAGTAAGAGATTTTTATGAGTCCTACGCAGTATTCTTGTAATATTGCCAGAACATCCGAGTGATACGCAAGTATTACAATGAAGATGGAAATCCTGTTTGAGCCAACATCAAACAAGCTCATGGTAGGTTACACGTGCGGTTCTTTAAGAACCAATCTTGTGAAAAACTGGAAAGAAACAGTAGTTTAATTCTTAATTGAACTTAAACTCGTTCCAGGTCTCTACGCATTATCATATGATCTTGCTAGAACACTCAGAGTGACACTCTTTAGTGTTTACAGTGACGAGTGGAAATCCTTCTAGTGTTAACATCAAACAGCACTTGGTAGGTGACGTGCAAGATTCTTTATGAATCAAGCTCGTGATAACTGGAAAGCAACGATGGTGAAAATCTTAATTGAAATTCACTTGTTCCAGGCTTCATGAATTGACGGCTTCAATCACAAGGATAATTTATCCAAGTGATTCACTCTTTATGTTCGCAGTCAAGCTTAGTGATCGTCGAATAAAGAGAACGGGTTTACCCGCGAAATCCTGTCAGGAAGTTACTTAATTGAAACTATCTGTCACAGGTACGATATCTAATATCGTCCAACGGTCTTCACCGACCGGAGGTAAAACACTACCGATTTAGAATGAAATGTTCTAAGCCATTTCATTCGTGTCTTATTATGTTGCTGCGAAGACGGTGGCGTTGCGGTGTACCAGCTAAAGTCGTTCCCACATGCTTATGTTTTTCTGCATCAAAGTTCATCAAAATTCAAGAAAGTACAAAATGAAGTCTTCCGCTGTACCAAACTCTGAAGCTTTCAAGAATTCAACAAAAGACATAAGTGTGTGGAACATGGAGTCACGAGGAGGCAAGATTCACAAGAATGCAAAGATCGCACGTGATTGGTCAAAAGAACAATGCTCTCAAGCCAAAGCCTAAAAGATCAAATCAACATATTCACAACAAAAAGAAAAGAAGAAAAGACTATGAGCTGAAGAACGAAGACTTAGTATAGTATGCTAGGTTTAGAATTGTGTAACGTGGAGTAACCTCCCTTAGGGGAAGATTGTTAGAAATACGTTTTTAACGTATATTAGAAGTATCGGTCACTCCATGATATTATTAAATGTTGTATAGCTTGTAGTTAATATTTGGTTAGTTTGTTATCGAGAATTGGATGAATTCCTCAGCTGATTGTTAGTAGGAGCTGGTCCTCTAAATCCTCGTTTGCTCAGTGTCCTTGTGAGATAAGCAGACATAGTGGCTAACACTTCAACTAGGTCAGTTCCTTGTTTGAATTCAGGAATGGGAACTTCATCATTATCACAATACATTGCTTGGTCTTGTTGAGCGGCATAAGCACTAGAAGGAATACTCATGTGGTCAGAATAGCTTGATGGATATGTTGCATTTTCATGATAAGAAGAGTATGATGACTGAGCATAAGGTGCAATACTTGCTGGTGAATATGGGTGAGGTTGTGAGGCATATTGTGATGCTTGTGGTTCTCTCTGAGACGAAGGTGCATTAAACCGATATTGTTGCTGATGTGAGGTGGGTGGTTGCGGTAGAATCGAATATTGGGGGAAGCTTGGAGTCATGTACGGTGATGGATGATAAGCTTGGTGTCCCATGATATAAGGAGTGTTGTTATATGACAAGCTTGGTTGATTTGCCATCAAGGCTAGAGAATCAGGGTACATACCTCGAGGCGAACGGTGCATGATCATGTGTTTCTCATGTTGCTGGAGAAAAGCATAGAGTTGATCCAAATTGCACTTATGCAAATCCCTGTCTAACTTAACATCAGTAATATACTCACCCCATTCAGCTTGAGGTGAAGTATTCAAAAACTTGGTGTTAACCTGGAATGGAGCAATCACGAGATTGTATACATTCAAATCATTCATTAGAGTAGTGAATCTGAAGTAGTAGTCGTGAAGCGTTTCCCCTGGACTTTACGTGAACCTATCAAACAGATCATACAACTGACATTCCCGTTCCTGTTTAGTAAGAGACGTACCTTGTAGCAAAACCTTTAGACGTTCCCATAAATCCTTTGCAACCGTATATTGACTTACCATTCGATAGATTTCATGTGGAAGAGCTTGGAGAATGGTTTGAAGAGCCTTTTCGTCTGCATCGGCAATAAGTTGTTGAGCTGGTGTAAGTTCTTCAAACTCCCGTGGTCGAGTTGTTGGTTTTGCTCGTGTCATAACAACTAATTATATGGCCAGACACATATGAGCCTACGGGGTCACACACATATACACTGAGGTACCATTTCAATATACCGTGTTTATCATATTTACTGTATATTGATAACTTACGTTACTCGGGATCAATACTTGGCATATAATAACTTACGTTACAATTTGTTTATTATTGTACATATAAAAATAAATGTGAAGCCCATTATGAGCCAAACTTTTGCTTATGTTTTCAAAATGTCCGTTTTGTTTTTCTTTACCATGAATACACATTGATTCCCTAATCAATGTCATAAATGACATAAATGAGTTTACTAATCAAATGGCTATTTAAAAATAGATAGTGACGTATAGAAGGTTATGGATGATTAAAAATGGTTTTCATTTTGTAAATCCAAAAACTTGGTTTTGCCGTAGTAACAAATTTGATTCGAGTAGCATGGATTATTAAGACTAGCATCTACGGGTATATGGTGACGTGTAGTGTGTTTCTACATAGAGGTGATCTACTTTGATCACTTGATTTCTTGGGTAGATCGTGTGGTGATTATCTCCGGTTGATCTTGCCGAATCACGCTACAAAGGTATACTTTTATCTCTTTTTTTTATTGATTGATCATATGACTCTATGGATCCGTTCATAGGTGCTTGTTCCGCTGCGTTTTATTATATTTAACATGTTATTAATTATATTAAGCACCTGTAGTGGTATCACGAGCCATCATAGATGTCATATGATTATCGGGTATGCGTAAAAATGGCTAAATATGAGTGTTTTTTAGGGATTTGTTAAACCAATATTGAAACAGCCCCTATGGCATTGTTTTCGTGGCATTATAGACTTTTAGGAGGTCTTACAATCTGTTTTTAATGATCTCATAGTCACGGTTTACGCATACTTAAATGGGTTTATTACGGGTACGTGTAAAATGACCTAAAACGCGTTTTTTGGAACGATCCTTGAATCGGGTTTTAAACAGCTCTAATGACCATGTTTTCTGTAAATATATGATAATTACAAGGTTTATAAAATGTGGTTTTAAGGTCCTAAGTTCATTGGTTACACGCACCAATCGGGGGTTTAATTAATTGTTGATTATTCTTTCGATTTCGTTGGCTAACAAGTGTTTGTTGTTGTTTAATTTTATTTCCATGGCAAATACATGCATGTTTGGCCATAGACTTAGCCAACACCTTGTTATATTCATAATCTTATGGTATTATTATGTTTCTTATGCAAAGCCGATGAAAACCTAGACCAAATGTGACATGTTGTGTGTTGATTTGCAATTAATTTCAGTTTTGGGGATTTGCCATTGTTTCGGCTTCATTAATATGTTTTTGATGTTGGTTATAGCCATTGTTTGGGCATTTTACAGTAGGTTAATGATAGGTTAAATGTTTTTAGTCATAAATCATTTGTAACCGATGCTTGGATGGGAATGGCTAAAGAATTAAAGATATATTGTGAAATTCGGAGCTGCTGAGTGACCTGCACTAAAATGTGATTTCTCGGAGTTCTATAAGGAGATAGAAGCCCAAATTTGGTGTGCTAATTCACAACTCATAGGCCTTCATAAGTCTCAACTGGAGCTCAGGCTAGGTAAGACTCCTTCTATGGGTTTTGGGCCCTAGAAGTCGACTGAAATATTTAGGCAGATTTGGGCCTCATATTCATTTTGGGTTCTACTTGCTCTTGATGGTCTTGGAGCAAGTGGGAGCCTACTTTGTGGTTATGTTGACTTACCCTTAGTTGACTTCTTGGTCCTCGTGATGGCTCACGAGATCAAGAATAGGGTTTTCATCGGTTTGAGGCTTTGCATACTTGTGGTTGTGTGGTTGCTTGTTTGCTTGATATCTTGATATTACTTTCAAATGTTTTTATAAAAACTTGAAACCAATCACTAACCATTTATAAAACTAAATCCTTGATTTAGTTTAAAGTTTAAATATGATTTAAAACTAAAATCTTGTTTTTCATAATAACTCTTAACCTGTTATGATGTTATTATTTTTTATTTTTATTTTTGTATTGTCTAAATCTAATATTAAATCCATTTAGGTTTTATATTAGTATTTAACATGGACAACTTGACACACATAAATTAAAACAAGATTAGACTTAAGTTAAAAAATTTTTTAACTTGTGCTACGATGGATGAATGCATGCTTCCTCGTACACACTTTTGATTTGTAAATCAAACTTTTATACCCGTCTAAAATTTAAGTCATGCCGTCCAATCGTTTGAGATCACTTGCAATTACTTTTTGCATCTTGTGAGACGAATGCAAATTGTAACCCAAGGTGATTATTATCTATGCGTGAGACCTAGACTTATTCTCGCATGTTCTCAAATTGGATGACTTAATCGGTTAAGTGGTGAGACCTTGACCGAGGCAAGGATGGGACTAAACATGCCATGTTTGATATTTTGTGAATTGTTCACTTATGTAATGAGTCCCATAAGGATCTAAGAATTGCACATGATTTGCAATTGATGAACGTCATCTACCTATTGAATCTATCATTGCTAGCAGATCAACTGATGTGATGGTAGAACCTCAATCAGGATCTTAGCCTTTTCGTAAAATTAATTGTTTTTATATAAACTTGGGTAGTTAATTTTTAAAGGATTAATTATTGAAAGTACTAAAACTTTGAACTTTGTTTATTTTGTAGATGGCAACGAATCAATCCATTAACAATCAAATCAGATCAATTCTCAATAAGGAGAAATTGAGTGGTACAAACTTCCTTGTCTGGTTTCGAAATCTGAGGATTTTCCTCAGATCAGAAGGAAAGTTGCACCACTTGGAAGAGGCCTTACCTGAAGCACCTCCTGCTACTGCCACCGCTGCTGTTCTCAATGCCCATACTAAAAGGGTTGTTGAACAACAAGAAATGGCTGGCTTAATGTTATGTAGTATGGTCCCTGAAATCCAAAAACATTTGGAAGACTTTACTGCATATGACATGATTGAGGAACTCAAAACGATGCTCCAACAACACGCAGAACAAGAACTCTTTGAAACGGTCAAAGCGTTCCATAACTGCAAGCAGGAGGAGGGACAATCTGTCAGCACTTATGTGTTGAGAATGAAAGGCTACCTTGATCAGATGGACCGACTTGGCTACCCTATGCCACAAGTCTTAGGAGTGAACTTGATACTCACTTCACTTTCCAAAGACTATGATCAGTTTGTTTAGAACTATCATATGCATGGCATGGGGAAGACTATACCTGAACTGCATGCCATGCTGAAGCTTGCAGAGAAGGGTATGCCCAAGAAAGCTCCCTCTGTTCTTGCTATCAAGAAAGGTCATATCCAAAAACCGAAGCCACAAGCTAAAGGAGGCAAGGGTAAGAAGTTCAAGGGAAAAGCCACTATGGTTCATGACCCTAAACGCATGTTCCCCCCACCTGGAAAAAAGGAGCATCCTGCTAAGGATGTAGAGTGTCATCACTGTTATGAGATTGGACACTGGAGAAGGAATTGTCCTTACTACCTGGCAGAAGTGGACAAAAAGAAGAACAAAGCCGGCACGTCCGGCACATCAGGTATCTTCATGATAGAACTCTACTCATTCCCTAAAAATAATACCTGGATATATGACACTGGTTGTGGTACTCACATTTGTAATACTATTCAGGGGCTTAGAGGGATCAGAAAGTTAAATAAAGGCGCTTTGGACTTGCACGTGGGCAATGGCAACCGTGCAGCTGTCGAAGCCATAGGGAGCTATGATCTTATCCTCCCTAGTGGAATGATTCTTGTACTAGACAATTATCATTTTTCACCCTCTATTACTAGAGGAATTATTTCTCTTTCGCGTTTATGGGATAATGGTTTTTCACATAAATTTACTGATTATGGTACTATTCAAGTTTCCAAGGATAATGTATTTTATTTTAATGCTATTCCTCGTGATGGAATTTTTGAAATTGATATGCATATTCATGTATCAAATGAGGGTTCTATTTATATTTGTAGCAAAAAGAAATCCAAGCACAACTTGGATTCTAATTTTCTATGGCATTGTCGACTTGGCCATATAAACAAGAAACGCATTACGAAGCTGCAACATGATGGGCTTTTAAAGTCAACTGATGATGAATCATTTGATATATGTGTATCTTGTATATCTGGCAAGATGGCAAGAAAGCCTTTTACTCATGCAAGTGAGAGAGCTGACGATCTTCTTGGACTCATACATAGTGATGTATGTGGTCCATTTAGAACCACGTCTAGAGAAGGAGCTAACTACTACGTTACATTTACTGATGACTTCAGTAGATATGGTTATGTTTACTTGATTAAACATAAACATGAAGTTTTTGAAACGTTCAAAACCTTCCAAAACGAGGTAGAAAATCAACTCGGGAAGACAATCAAAGCACTTCGATCTGATCGAGGAGGCGAGTATTTAAGCCTTGAGTTTTTAGATCATCTTAAGAGTCGTGGGATTGTCTCACAACTTACTCCTCCCTATACACCACAACATAATGGGGTGTCAGAGAGGAGAAATCGAACCTTGCTTGACATGGTTCGATCAATGATGAGTCCAACCACTTTGCCAATGTTCTTTTGGGGCTACGCTCTAGAGTCTGATGCACGCATACTCAATATGGTTCCAACTAAGAAGGTTGATAAGACTCCATATGAAATATGGCACGGGAAAGTCCCGAACTTGTCTTATTTGAAAGTATGGGGTTGTGAGGCTCTCGTTAAACGAGAAACACCAAACAAACTTGAGCCCAGATCTATCAAGTGTATCTTTGTAGGATACCCAAAGGAAACAATGGGTTACTACTTCTACTACCCACCCGAGAACAAAATATTTGTTGCTCGGTATGCTGAGTTTCTTGAGAGTAGTCTTATATCACAAGAAGCAAGTGGGAGCACCGCAGACTTTGATGAAATTCAAAGTCAGGATGCACAACCTTCTAAGAACACTAGCGAACATCACCAAGTGGTTGAACATGAAAATGTCGAATCTCAAAGTGATGTAATTCCCATTCGTAGATCCGCAAGGATATCTCACGCACCTGACCGATATGGTTTCTATATCGATGCTGAGGAACATGAGTTAGGGGATCATGGTGAACCCGATAACTATAAAGCTACATTGTCGGATCCTGAATCTGATAAGTGGCTTGAAGCTATGAATGCGGAAATGCAATCCATGAGGGACAACGAAGTTTGGATCTTAGTTGACCTCCCTGCTAACTATAAGACGGTTGCGAGTAAATGGCTCTTCAAGAAGAAGACCGATATGGATGGCATTGTACACACCTTTAAAGCTCGTCTAGTAGCAAAAGGTTTCACTCAAACCTATGGGGTTGACTACGAAGAAACCTTCTCGCCTGTTGCAGACATTAAAGCTATTAGGATTCTTATAGCTATAGTAGCGTTCTATGACTATGAGATTTGGCAAATGGATGTCAAGACCGCCTTCTTGAATGGCCATCTGAACGAAGACGTTTATATGGTGCAACCTGAAGGGTTCGTGAATCCTAAACATCCCAGACGTGTATGTAAGCTTCAAAGATCCATTTATGGGTTAAAGCAAGCATCTAGGACCTGGAACAAGAGATTTGATGAGGAGATCAAAAAGTTTGGTTTCACTCAAAATTCCGATGAGCCATGTGTATATAAAAGAGCTAGTGGAAGTATCGTCGTTTTCCTAGTCTTATATGTCGATGACATATTACTCATGAGAAACAATATTCCAATGCTACAAGATGTAAAATCCTGGCTTGGAAAGTGTTTTTCCATGAAAGACTTGGGTGAGGCGGCGTTCATTCTAGGAATCAAGATCTATAGAGATAGATCAAGGCGATTAATCGGTTTGAGTCAAAGTGCATACATTGACAAAATCTTAAAGCGGTTTAGGATGGATTCCTCCAAACGTGGGAGTCTTCCAATGCAAGCCAATGTAGAATTGAGTAAGACTCAAGGTCCCTCTACACCTAATGAGGTGAAGCGAATGAAAGGAGTACCTTATGCCTCGGCTGTAGGATCCATCATGTATGCTGTGAGGTGCACTAGACCTGATGTAGCGTTCTCTCAGAACCTTACAAGTTGATACCAACAGAATCCAGGTGAATGTCACTGGACTGCTGTAAAGAACATATTAAAGTATTTTCGAAATACTAAAGATATGTTTCTTGTTTATGGAGGTGATTCAACAACTGAGCTTGGTGTTACTTGCTACACTGATGCTAGTTGGGAGACAGATCGGGATGATCTTCGATCACAAACCGGATATGTCTTCGTGATGAACGGAGGCACTGTTGATTGGAAGAGTTCTAAACAAAGCACTACTGCGATGTCTTCTACAGAAGCTGAATACATAGCTGCTTCTGAAGCTGCAATGGAAGGAATTTGGATACGTAAATTCATTTCTGGTCTTGGCGTTGTTCCCAGTAATGATAGACCTATGGAAATGTACTGTGATAATACAGGTGCAATTACTATATCCGATGAACCTGGAGTTCAAAAGGGTGCCAAACATTTTCGGAGAAAATATCACTATATTCGAGAAGTAATTCAAGAAGGTGATATTCGTATTCTTAAAGTTCACACAGATAACAACTTAGCTGATCCGTTTACTAAGCCAATGTCTTGTACCAAACATGTTGAGCATGCTAGGAGCATTGGACTTAGACCAGCTGGTAGTTTCATGTAGATTTGTGTATTTTAGTATTTGAATAATTGGGATGTAAAACAGTTTTATTTTATAATGAATTGACATATGAGGTATGATCGTTTTCATTTTATATCAACTGTGTCCTGTATTTGCATGTTTAATCCAAGAGTAATCTTATTATTCTAAATTATCCATTGTCGGTTGACAATATGGGAGTATTGTCGAGTTAAGACAAATGTGTGTTGGTCATATTTGTTTGGAATGAATATTAATTGATGATGCCACCAAACTCATATGTGTTCATTGGATGAACATTGGATTGACCTAACCAACGAGAATTCACTACATGTATCGGCGTCAATAGTGAATCTCGCAAGTGTTTGAATCTCTCATCCTTAGACTTGAGATGCAAGTAGGTTTTGTATGTGTGTAATGTCAATCCTTGATGTGGTTCAACGTTGTCCTGAACAAGGCTGCCATAAAGACCGTTTTCAGGTGCGATATGAAATACATGAACGACACGTGCAGTCAAAAAGAGAATTTGTTCCTCCACACGTATTGGAGTTTGATACTACTGGGCCCCTCGATGAATTATACAGATGTATGTGTGGCCACACCCAAATATAATTAAAATGATGCTTGATTAATTTGGAAATCTAGTTCAATATCAATATCGAGAAACATAATAGTTAAATTTAAGAATGACTGTTGATCCATGTCTAAAGTTTAACACAGTATCTGAAACAAAGGGATGACTGATATCGAAACCATTTAAAATGAGATGTTTGAGAAACTATCCTCATATGTTTTTGGGGGCATTGGCGTGTTGCTAGACGCTAACCATTGCTTGTATAATTACTATATTATTATGACGTGTGCAAGTGGGAGCTGTTGGTTTTTGCTCGTGTCATAACAACTAATTATATGGCCAGACACATATGAGCCTATGGGGTCACACACATATACACTGAGGTACCATTTCAATATACCGTGTTTATCATCATTACTGTATATTGATAACTTACGTTACTCGGGATCAATACTTGGCATATAATAACTTACGTTACCATTTGTTTATTATTGTACATATAAAAATAAATGTGAAGCCTATTATGAGCCAAACTTTTTCTTATGTTTTCAAAATGTCCGTTTTGTTTTTCTTTACCATGAATACACATTGATTCCCTAATCAATGTCATAAATGACATAAATGAGTTTACTAATCAAATGGCTATTTAAAAATAGATAGTGACGTATAGAAGGTTATGGATGATTAAAAAATGGTTTTCATTTTGTAAATCCAAAAACTTGGTTTTGTCGTAGTAACAAATTTGATTCGAGTAGCACGGATTATTAAGACTAGCATCTACGGGTATACGGTGACGTGTAGTGTGTTTCTACATAGAGGTGATCTACTTTGATCACTTGATTTCTTGGGTAGATCGTGTGGTGATTATCTCCGGTTGATCTTGCCGAATCACGCTACAAAGGTATACTTTTATCTCTTTTTTTTATTGATTGATCATATGACTCTATGGATCCGTTCATAGGTGCTTGTTCCGCTGCGTTTGATTATATTTAACATGTTATTAATTATATTAAGCACCTGTACGAGTCACATTGTTACCAACGATGGTACCATAATCAAGTGGACCATTTAGAATTGACTTGACCATAAGCCTCCCATATGTCGGTTTTCCCTTAATGTATGACATCATACGGCCTTGCCATGCTTCAAAGACTTCTTTAATGAGCACTTGTGGGCGATTATCCGTTCCCGTAATGACGGAAATATCCGTAAGTGATGTCATTTGAGGCATTAATGAGCTCGGATTCATTTTGATCACTCTAAAGACTCAAAGATTGTCGGTTGATCGAGCAGTGAAGTAAGGTTGTGAATTGTGTTGTGTTGTTGAAGTAAAGAGTGTGTAAGAAGCCAAGATTAAATCCACTAAAAATCGTCGAAAAAACTCATAAAATACCCCTTGATCCGGAATAATTATGTAAAATACCCCTTGATCCGGAATAATTAAGTCGATTCGGAATAAATACCTTAATGTGAAAAAGATCTTTGTTCGGAATAATTACCTTGATCCGAAATAATGGTTGATTCGGAATACTTGGTTGATCCGGAATGTTGGTTGATCTGGAATAATTTGGTTGATCCGGAATAACTACTTTATTCGGAATAACTAGTTGATCCGGAATAACCCACTCGTTCGGAATGATTAGTTGATCCGGATAAACCACTCGTTCGGAATGACTAGTTGATCCGGAATAGTTAGCTTCGTTCGGAATGCACTGCTTATCCGGAATAAATCACTCGTTCGGAATGCTTTGTTGATCCAGAATAAACGATTGGTTCGGAAGATTTTGTTGATCCGGAATAAACCGTTCGTTCGGAATGACTAGTTGATCCGGAATATTTTGCTTCGTTTGGAATACCCAGTTGATTCGGAATATACTGGCAAGAATACTTCAAGACCAAGAAACCAACTTTTGAACAATTCTAAACCCGATTTTTGATCAAAAACCACAAAAAGTTTTGTGATTTCTACCAAAATAAGATAAACCCAACACTTATCTACTAATCCCAACAAAAACACCAAAAATTACAAGATTCAAGGTTGATTTTCCTAAAAATCACTAATACATTCAAAAACTAAAAAACAACACTAATCCTTACCTTAAATCACCCCATGGCTCTTGATACCAATTGAAGAATAGTGATAATCTTATGAATCAATAAGGTGGGTTGAAGGTTTCTAGAGAGAGAAAGTAGTGAGAGAAAGTGAGAGAGAAATATGTGTTTTTCTATTGAAATGAAAATGAAACAATAACCAACAACCAACCCCTTTCCATGGTAGAAAGGGGTATTTATATCCAAGCCACTAATGGGCTTGGGCCGACCCATGACAAGCCCATGGGCCGGTTTTACTTAACAAACTAACCAAATATTAACTACGAGCAATACAACATTTAATAATATCGTGGAGTGACCGATACTTCTAATATACGTTAAAAACGTATTTCTAACAGCACTCAACCTTGGATTTATCAAATCCAGCAGTGTCCTTTGCATTAAAGGTCATCTTCTTCTTAAACCTTCTATTCCACCTGTTTGCTCTTATACTAGCAAGAGCCATGTTCCACTTAATATCCATCTCCTCCAAGTGCTCATCACTTATTTGCTCAAGGTCCTCATATGTAATCATTGAACCATTGGGCAAAGAAGCAATATATGCACACACAGTATCCAGATCCAAACCAGCATGCTTAACTCTTGGTGAGTCAATCTTGTATGTGTCAGCGTCTGAATATGAGGCGTTGACAAGACATGATCCAGCGTTGACACATGTTGATCCAGTAACTGGATGCATGTATGAGTCCTTCTGATTAAATTGACCTTCACTATGTGAGAATAAGGCCATGTTACTATTGGTAGACTTACTTCCATGCTCCAAAAGAGTTTCATTCTCCAGCAGCCTTAGTTTTTTGTAGATATCATCAAAAGTAGAACTTTTGTGAGTGTTATTGGCAAGTATAGATCTTGCCTTCAATCTTCCACGCATCACCAAGGCTTTTAAGAAAAGTGGCAATAGTGTCAAAGTCACCAACTTGTGTCCCCATGAAGGACAACTTGCTCGTAATGTCAAGGAGTCTGCTTCTAACACTGCTAAGCTTCTCATTAGGTTGAGCCTTGAAAACAGCATACTCATGCATGAGTTGCTTCTTCTTCTCTTACTTAGTATAATCATTTCCACCATATGCAAATTCAAGAGCTGCCCAAAGGTCTTTTGCAGATTCATAACCTCTGTATTTATGCTGGTTCTCTTGTCCCAAAGAGAGTTTCAGAATGATTAGGGTTTTCATATCAACCCTTTTCTTTGCTATGTCTTCAGCAGACACAGCTCTACCATCATCAGGTTTTTCTTTCTTATCTGCTTTTGAACATCCAGCAACAGCTGATCTTGTAGCAATGGCATCAGCAATCTTTTGAGCTTTATTGAATGTGTTTCCATATTCAATAATCTCCCAGAGAGTGTAGTCATAGATCCCCAGATATTGCTCAAAGTTGAATTTCCACAGCTCAAAGTTGGTTGCATCAAGCATGGGAATCTTGATGTTTGGTAAAGATGAGGAGGAGGTTACTTCTGGATTTGACATGATATTTTTAGGGTTTTGTGAAAATTAGGGTTTTGGTGATTTTAGGGTTCTTGTGTTCTTTAAGATCAAAAAGTTTCTCAACAAGCTCTTATACCACTTGTTGATCCCAAACACAGATCGATTTAGCTTTGTGTATACGAGATTAGATCAAGTTATACATGTAGAGAAACCATTGTATATGCGTAAAGTAATCTAAGTGTTATGTGGAATTAACACTTAAACAAGAACACACAAAGATGTAAACAAACTTTCACTTGATTAACGATAACAAACTTGCTTACAATGAAAGTGTTTAACGTATGAAAACTTATATTGAACAATAACCTAAAGGTCTTCTTTTATAGACATAAGAAGCCTTGTATAAGAGTCTACGTATCAACTAATCTAGGTAAATATTATCATAGAAAATACAATGTTGAACTTATCTTTACTAGAAACAAACTAGAAACAATATACGCGTAGACTAAATCTTTCCATCAGTGCTTGTCTTCAACCTATCAACGCTTGACTTCTTCTTGTCAACGCTTGATCTGTCAGCGTTTGTTTTCTTCCTATCAACGCTTGTTTTCCTCTTGTCAGCGCTCAAGTGGACTGGCTATATTTTATTCCCAACAATATATATATATATATATATATATATATATATATATATATATATATATATATATATATATATATATATATATATATATATATATATATATATATATATATATATATATATATATATATATATATGTATATATATATATATATATATATATATATATATATATATATATATATATATATATATATATATATATATATATATATATATATATATATATATATATATACTAGTGGCAAAACCCGCCTGATGGGCGGGTATGACATATGATTGTCGTTTGCATGTATTTGTTAGCTAAATATTGTTAATAAATTCAATTTTTTTCTTATATGTCATTAAGCATAGTAGAAATGTTAATAAATCATTATCATTGTATACTTTGGTCAATCATAACCATTTTGAATGGTATATATTTACATAATGTATTTTATCTAGCTGAATTATATTGGATCAATTTCATATAAAAGTTATTGATGTAAATGTAGTGTATGTATAATATTAGTACCTCCAAGGCTCCAAAAGATGTACACATTGAAAAGAAGATGGGTCTTTGATCAATCATAACCATTTTGAATGGTATGTTGTATATACGTATCTTTATAATCATTACTAATATTGGACGAGAAAGTTGATCAAGTTTATTATATTACATTTTTAAGAATTATAATTACAAAATTTAAAAAATACTTAAATTGATAACAAAAGATAAAATTATCATTTTATCAAAAAATAAAAAAAGAACATGGTAATAAATATACTTTTATTAAATTATATGTTTTTGTCCAGAGACAATAATTTTAGGACGAAAAGAGTAATATATATATATATATATATCTATATATATATATATATATATATATATATATATATATATATATATATATATATATATATATATATATATATATATATATACATATATATATATATATATATATATTACTTTAACTCATTTCTTTTAATTAAATAAAAAACAAATAATTTTTTGCATGACTTAATAAATTAAGTTTTTTCATATTAAATCATTTAAGTTGTGTTCAAACAAAATTTATTTGCATTGTTTGTACACGTGGAACATGTTTATGAGTTTGTTAATTTGAGTTCGTTTTTTTAAAAAGCTTTTAAGACTTGGCAAAGCTCAAGTCTTTCCTCAAAGTTCTAGTCTTTAAAATGTTATACATTTAATACATTCAAGACTATAAGGATGTGTTTGATTTGCGGGATTTCAAATCAGTTTCAACCCTAAAGTCATGTTTTGTTGTTTGAAACATAAAAGTGAGCCCATAAAATGGGATTTAGTCCATAATATTTGATGTCTCAAAATCTTGACTGATATGTAGGATTAGAGCAGGTTTGTGAATATAGTGGGCCATGTGTTTATATAAGCCACACGTTCTTTTTTTCTTTCTCTTTTTAAGAAACTAAAAGTGTATTTTAATTAGTTTTTTATATTAGAAATAATTATTTATTTATTTAAAATTATTATCTTCTCACTTTACATTAAATAAAAAACGTATATCAAATTCAAATCTTACTCAATCTCAAAACATTTACTTTATAAACCCACACCTAAGGAAACCCGACCTCAAACCAAACGGACCCTAAGTCTTTTAAACAATTACTATATATCTCTATCATTTTATCTTATCTTATTATAATACTTCTTCCGTCTTAAAATTATTTTTCACCGACAAAAAACACATAGTTTAAAAAGAGTATCACTTTTAAAGTTTTTTTCCTCTTACTTTATGCATTAAGACAGTTTTACACATAACCAATTAATTTAAAAAAAATTATAATTTGTAATTATATTCCATGTAAAGGTAATACAGTAATCTCGATTTAAATTTAATGCTTGCTTTTAGAAGTGGACAATTAATTAAGGATAACCCGAAATGGAAATGTGCAATATAATTTTGGGACGGAGGTACTATAAAATATTATGGGACAATTGTAATTTAGAAATCAGAAAATTAAAGCATTTGAGATTGACGTTTGTGGAAACATTTATTTGTAATTGATTAATCCATGTTTTTAACAACTTATTAAAACGTTATTTTTATCTTTAAAATTGAAATATTTTATTATCTAATTATTATTTTTTTTATAATTTAATTTCGCTATTTTTTATATATTTTGATTCGATATCCATTTTGATATATTTTAATTAATTTAGTTTTTATTTTATTTTGATTTAATTTTTTTAATTGTTTTTTTATTAGATTATCCTTAACATCATATATTTCACTCATTTATTAGGATCTTTTTTCGTGTTGGTGTCAGTGCATTATGTTTGTTTTGTACGCTTTTAACAACTCACACTTAGACATACTTCTATTTTTATATACAAACTCTTCTTGGTTTTATCATTTCGATCAGTTTGACATATCCACATGTCCTTCATCCTTAATTGAAAGCTCTAGCAGCAGGTATACTCGATCATAGATGTTTCCATTTTCTTTGCCTTTGTCTTTGAGATCTACTTTATAAATTTTACGTTCGTAAGAAAAGCAGTTCCTTATGAACCAATAAGTGGAATGGAATCAAATAACTTATAATACAAATCATATTGAAAATTTACCACTTTTTTCATATATGTACCATTAATTCTTCAATTTATGATAATGATAATAATCGTTACAAAATCAAGAAAATGCAACTAACCATATGAGATGACATGTAACATGGATGGGTAGGACCAACTTCATTATTTCATACTATCTTGTATGATGTTTTTTATCAGAGCAATCAAATGTACCTAAACTGTGTCATAGCCACCCTTGCCAATAATCATGCTCTCCTCGTAGCTATTAGTTGCCTACTTAAACAAACGGGGCCGTGGAGGTGGCAAACAACTCAGTGCACAGAGCCTCTGAAGATATATAGGGGTGTAAATAATTCCATCCCTATCCACAACAACACAATCTGCCTCTCCGCATCATTGGAAATAAATTTAGCCATCTCATAAAATCTTGGTCACCCGGATTGTCCTACCAGGTGGCAACGTCAATATTCAAAAACCAATCGCTGGCGTCTTACTTTGTCCACAAACAACTCCTTTTTTCCTAGTGTCTTGCTTCATTTCCATTCTCTTTTTTCTAATAGATCTAAGATCATCATTATTTCTTGCGATGAATATGTTTACCTTGCTCAAAATTTTTATCCAACTACATAATGTATTCTCTCATTCTACCTCTTAAAATTTACACTTTCCTACTATCCCATTTTAATCATTGGTTCAATAATATGATTATTAATCATGTTCTTCATATTTTAGGCAGTTCTAACAGTCCTATTGACGCCCTGAGTAGCTCGGGTTGAGTGATATATTGTCTAAATCTATCACATATATACATAATCATAGAAAACTGAAGAATCACAAATGATAACTGAGTAATGATTTAGCGCACCTGTAAAAAGTGATTTGTCTAACGCAAGCTCATTGATTATTCTAAGTAAATACACCAATCCTAGATCAGCATAAAGCGATGTCAACAACCTTCTAAAATATGATAAATACCAATGATCGAGCTTTTCGCCTGTAATGCAGTTCTTTGATAAAGTTCAACTCTTCGGCCTCAGAAGCATTATGCGTGAAAATGGTGACAAGAACATTACCACTATAGACGCTGATCTTTATGAAAAATCAAATTCATTGTATAAATTAGAGATATATCCTACAAAAATCATGTATCCAATTACATTCAGCTTCGAGTTAAACTTGTATTATCATTCGCTTAGTTTTCTGTAACTTGTTTTAGTTATTAAAAGTTAGGTATGCTATTATGGACGTGTGCAGACTTTACCTTAGACCAGTCGGTTGATTGGGCACATCGAGCACCAAGACCATTAAGACCTTTGGTAGTGGTCTCACCATTGGTTCCAGCAAGCTCGATGTCGACCTTGATTCCGAGAAGGACATTAGCCTCCGTCAACACATCAACAAAGGCCTAAACTGGAAACAATTAGTTAAACGTTAGTAACACAACTAAATAGTAAACCCGGTGAATAGAACACTTTTGTAACGATGCAATGTTATGTTACCTGAAGCGGTATTCTTGTATTGAGTCTCCTCGAAAAGGATGATTTCACTGAGGCAGCCGAGGGCACCGGGAGTGCAGAAAAGAAAAACATTTATTAATTTAAAGGGGAATAATGGAGTTTAATTTCTACATTGCAATACACCATGTAATAAACTACAATTTAATCGTTTGTAATTACAGGAAGATATGAGATATATACTATAATAATTACATACCATGTGGTTTACAATCCGTTAGTACAAACTGTCTTGATGTTTTATTGCCATTGTTCTGCGCTCGAATTCAACTTTGCTAGGTTTTCTTTCTTGAATGGCCTTAATGTTGATGTAGAATTACTAAGCAGGCCTCATTTTTAGATATTTTCACTCCATAATTTCAATAGCATGGATGTTATTGTCTTCATCATTCTTGACACACTATCTATATCCATCTGAGAAAAAAACAATTTAATCTAACCCATGTTAAGCGTCAACAGTGCCATATGAAGCAGAAAATTCAAAAGCTGCAGAGGGAGGTGCAGTGTAGTTAAAACTTTCAGAAGTTGCACCATAGTGAGTGTTCCCAAAACTACCAACAGGCGTAGCATAATCAAAAGTCCCATAAGAAACACTGTTACCATCGCAGACATCCATAATCAGAAGTCCGATAAGATGTATTGTTATCATTACCACCAGAAGCTGCTCCATAATCTGAACTTCCCATAAGAATTAGTAGCACAGTAATAATCAGAACTTGCCACTGGAGTTATTGTTTGCACTCTTGAAATCAAGCCCACCAAACTTGTTAGAGCCATGGCGATGATCAGCAGAAGATGCATAGCTCAGCATATTTACTAAGCCAGTATGGTGTTTCTTGTTTGGCTTCTTTCAGTAGCTGTGAAACAGGCGAGTTCTTATCATTCAAGCAAGTAGTAACTATTCTGACATCAGTTGCAACCAAAGATGGTGTCACGCCATTCTTGAATAGTTGCGACGCCCTTTCCCTTTCCTGTTGGTAATTCAACGTACAAAAAATAAGTTTAGTATAAGATTTACTAAGATAATAGATAGCATAAGGTTTACAAAAAAATAAGTTCAGTTAAAAATGACTTTACTAAGATAATAAATTTAGTGATACTCGTCGTTTGCTTTATGGAAAACCTCTTCAGGGATTAAGCTGTTGTCACCCTTATCGTAGTCATCTATATGTTTATATTGTTGAAAGTAGGGCTCGCCTGGCTCCTCACTGTCTTGTAATTTGTCTTCGAGAATGATGAATGAATACCCGATATCATCGTGACCAAAATGCCCCTCACATGCGTTGTTTAAATATAAACCTATCACCTATTTCACAACGAAATCACCAGGCGGTGAGTAAGTGTAAATTCAGTTGCACATTCAAAAATTTGGGTTAAGTTTAAAACAATTGCAGAGATTTGCAGCACAAAGATATAGGACATTGTGTTGGATCAAAAAACCATAAAGACATATCAAAGGCAACACAAACTCATACCCAACCATAATTGTTGTAACATACCGATAATATTATTTAAAAATAATAAACAAATCAAACTCTTCCGAATGAAGTAAAAAAAATTACCTTCTGATCAAGGAAAATAGACTTAAACTTCCATTGTTTCGCCGTTGGAAACCTGCATCCACCATTACTAAAAAAAGATCAAGAAATTAATCCATATAAGATCGTAAAAAACTAATATAGGAAATGAAAAAAATATAGTGGCCTATATATTCAACTGCCAAAGCATATCAGATCTGTTGTTTGGATTTTCGATTATTGTTCTAAAACTTAAAGAGTAATTGTTTAAGAGCATCAAGACCTATGCATTCACACAAATGCCTATGCGTATAGGAATCTTCAGCTCTATAAGTAGCACCGACTACGAATGCACGTTTAAACTCTCCACAGACTGTCATTTTCTTGTGAAACTGAGGTGATTGTGCTAAACACGCCGGGTGGTTTTTGTACTCAAGTTTGAAATGAAGGGAAACCGTCCCTTGGGGGGTTGCATGTATAATTTTAAAAAAAAATTGGAAAACCAAGATCAAGAGACATAATATACAAAATGCCATATACAAAGAAATTAAAATGATTTGTGGTTTCTTTGTCGCAATTCAGGACAGCCTTAAGTGTGAGCACGTCTTCGTTAAAGGAAGCTTCAAATCACCCTACAGATACTGAAACATCCCCAACATCCCTCCCACAAATCAGTTACCCAAAATGTCTGCCAAAATAACCACAGGTAGCTGCAACTACAAGCATGAGAAATAAATGTGGCCAAGTTAATAAACGATTCAAAAACCAAATAGAACCCTTTAAAGTAAAAAATTACCTTCGTATGAGTGTAGAAAAATAAAAACCTTTGTGTCCGGATACTGGGGGGGACTCAAAGCTTACTGTTATATAATGTGCTATCTCCCAAGATGAGAATTAAATTCACAACTCTCTACTAATGAACAACTATTTTATTTGTCGACTTGTGAACAGCGAGTTCTAGAGACTTAAGAAGTAATATATGAATGTAGATGTATTGATATTAAGCACAAGATTAGGTTGGATACTTACCACCCTTACATATTGCAAAGATCCCATCGAAGCCATCACAGCTTATTGATATAGGTTGTGTAAACAAACAAATCCATCACAGCCTATGCAGCCATGCAAATCCACCAAGATTTGAGGGATTTACTCAACCAATTCCAGAAATAATAGGTTTGCAAGGTTTTCAAATCCATCAAAGCCATCAAAGCTTATTGATATAGGTTGTGTAAACAAATGTTGCTAAAGAGCATAACGTAGCATTAAGGTTTACAGTATATTAGCGACTCCCATCAAAGCCTTCACAGCCTATGATATAGGTTGTGTAAAAGAATTTCTGCTGACTTACTATGTAATGCTCTTTAGCAAAATTTGTCAGTCAATACACTTTTAAAACACACATCTAAACACTCCCTTTTATGGTTGTGTAAAAAAACGAATCGTACATAGTAAGTCAGCAGAATGAGTAAGGTTTGTAAATAAATAGATAAAAACTGATATGAGTTGAACCTATTTTCCGCCACACAAAGATGACACCATAGGCACAAAGAATATCTATGGGATAGTTTTACTTGCCTGAATCCGCAGATTCCTTGGTAAACGAATGCCATTAACACATTGAAATATTTAAATAAGTAGATAACTTATTTGCTTCAAATTCTGATTTTAGAAAACTGGCATACGTAAATCAGCTATAACCATAGATATGTATTGAACTTCAATATAAAAATTCAGATGTAAGTCATCTTGCTTAAGTTTTGTCAGAACCAACAGAAGGGGCATACCTTTTTGGGGCATATCGAGAGGCTCCTATCATTTTATCGAAGTTGTATGCCCACCTAGAGTTCCAGATGACGTTCTCAACAAATTTAAAATTAAAGCATGCCTTTTTGTTGTATGTATGACATTTCCTGTTAAAGAACTGGAATCACGGTTGCACGAAGATGAATAATTGGATGGAATTTCTTGAGTTTTCAAATGGTTATCCCGATCATTGACTTTCGGTTTTAGATTATATAGATACTCATCAGTCATCATTCGACATAGAATATAAATACATATAAAGTTTCTACGTTTTCCGGAGCCCATATACAACCATACTTCTGCGTAATACAGAGGGCAGAATGTGCTTATTATCCTGAAGAGCGTTGTGTGCTCACCAGCTGTCTTAGAGTCTCTCCCCACTCTGCCAAAAGGTTATCGAGTGAATTTTTATGAAGACAAATTGTTGAACATCCCCTGCATTGACAAGCAAAACTCCTCCCCAGTTTTCTTTCTATACTTCTTGATAATCTTCATAAAGCCTGTCTTTTTATTGGTGCTTAGTACAGGACACGGGAAATTGACTATGATTATTACAGTACTATATTCTTATCCTATGTAATCAACTTGATGCGAGGAGTATGTGTACAATCAAAATTGAGAACATAGTAGTGAAGGAGCAAAACTAATTGATTGTGGAATTGCAGCAGATCCATTATCAAGTGAATTGGATCTTCCCTGCCACTTAGTTCAGATACCTCTTCTTTCAACTCTTGTACATCATACATAAAACAAAGATATAGAAACTACGTCTGGAATTTTAGCATCTTTCAAGTATCAATCATGCAATTGGCACCCAAAACTTTATTAGTAATGACACCTAAACTGGTTGAGTGGATAAAAGTACCTGAAATCTTTTCCTGTATGTTTCTTCCTTCTCTGAAAAATTCATTCATCTTCTCAATTTCATCCTTGAGAAATTGTCTGAAACCCTCATCACGTTCTGCCGGAAGGGGATATATGTCAGGATAAGTTACATTATTGTACAACAGAAGATTAATAATATCTAATTTGATACATCAAAAGTATACATCAGTAATGCATATTGCAAGAGAAAGTAGGAGAACACTCACGTCCTATGGAGATCTCACAAGCAACTCTGTTTCTGCAGATCTCTGCATAAATATCACACAACCATTATTAAATAGTAATACAAGTTAAATTAATCAGAAATATTTAATTACCAACATATTAAAGTTTATAACTTTGGCATGGTTAGCTTAAACAACGTAAATAACTTTTACAAAAGTTCTTATTCTTTCATATTGCACAGGAGATAAGTTCTGCATTGGCTTATGTTGTGCTATTAAACAAAGGGTAAATATTATCACTATAAATAACCTAATGAGAACAGTTTCATGAAGGAAACTTATATAAGCTAATACACATGATCATATTTTTTTATTTTTCACTCGGGGGTGTTTGAGAAAGCTTACTGCCATATCAATAGCTTATCAGATAAGATCTATGAAAACACTATGCACGAGATAGTAGTCAAATTTACACATCCACGTACTCAAACACAATACCTTTCCAAACATCTAATTAAAACGTATTGGTAAGTTGATAAATAGTTTTAAGTGCCATATTCACCCGAATTTGTTTTAAGTGCCATATTCTTGATCAAACTAAGAGGGTGGTATAGACTGTTTATTTACGTGCTATATTTACCTAATAAGAACCACATATATATATATTTAAAATAGCGCAATCATAATTAATTTAAAGTACGCACATCCAAACACCCCTTGACATATAGTAGTAACATACTCTGTATATCTTTAGTTAATTGTAAGGTGAATATCGTCCTTGTTTGTTATCAGTAACTATGTATTCATGTACTGTGACTCCAGACACTTGTGAAAGCCAAGAGCATTCCCGTTCATTGCCCAACATAAATCATATCAATATTTAATATCGGGTAATTAGACTTATAAGCTTAGTGTTGTATAATCAACAAAAGGTACCTGGCGGCTATCAAAGGGCATGAGTCTGGGCAACCAGCAAATTTGTATGGAAAACTGGATCCAAAAAATGGTGCAATCCTCTTCTTCAGACTTACGCATTGCTCATCACTACTGTCAAAGGGTGTTTGGCAGTGAGAGGTTTTTGTGGGTTAAAAGAGGTCCTTGGCAGGATCTATAATACCAATAAACTATATAAAATCAGCAATCACAAACACCCCGTAAGTATAACTCATCATCGACATTGTAATTTACTTAATCACTTCAACTTTAAGAACTCGCCTTCTTATAAAATCAATGAAAATAAGACTCATTGCTATGTTTAATCACTTCAACTCTTCTAATCTCCTCTGGGATTACTCGAAAATCCTTGATCTGTCACTGCATTTAAACATAAGCTCATGTTAGTACATCAATGAATATAAGATGATGAAGTACACTATTATGGATAAATACTAACCTGTACTAATACAAATAACCGCAGATAGATCCAGAAAAAATGCATTCCATGAATGAAATTATATGGTTAAACATCATGTTGCAGCTTGTGGTTTCATAATTGCTGTAATTTGTTATGATTAGTACTTAATCCAAAAAGTAATTAATTCAGGAATTGAGAACAAAGTATATACCCACAAATCCACATTGCTTGAATGGTTATTAATAAACAAAGCAAGATATCTTATCAGTTTCTGCCAAGCAATTCATAACGATGATGGTGCAACCTGAGGGAAAATGAATATCATTAGGTCGATACCGAAAAACTGTATACTTTTTTACATGTGTCAAAATAGTATATACCTGACCTTATAATGGGGTTGAACAGATTGTAATATAGTCTGTTCGATTGAACTGGTTCTTTTGCAACTAAACAACTGCGAGTATATTACATCACATGCAATATACTGTGAATTCATGTCAATCATCATTTTAAATAGACGTGCAATAGCGTTTTGCTCCTCTTTAGGTCATACTCGTCCAAAAGCCGCCATGCAATTCTCTGGATAAAAAACATATGATATTTAGGGTTATGGGGAAAAAAGATATGATTATACCGAATACAATTGGGCAGGTATCGTTATGATGTGTATATAAATCAGATTTGGTAGATGGATATTGCAATTATTGGATTGTTCCAGTGGTTAAGACTTCTGGTTGTGGGTTGCGCGACCCATGTTCGAATCTGCCAATGTTAACCTTTTTTAAAAAAATTCGAATTTACTAAAAATTCGAATATGCCATGTTCAAAAGATAATCACGTTTCAAATTTGGTAATGATATTTTATAAAGAAAAAGACGGGCAAAAATTTAAAAAATAAGTTACTAAAAATAATAAAAGTGACATGGCATTATGAGGTGCTTATGTGGCATATCCCTCCTCTTATATATAATGTAGATATATATATATATATATATATATGGGGCTAAGTTTGACATAGAAAAATAAATATGCGTCACCTCATATCCTATGTGGCATTATCTCATTGGCTACAATATATCTTAAAATATTGAGGCCTCCCATTGGCTACAATATATCATAGAATATAAAATCAAATCTTGGCTACAAATATATTTACCCTATTTAGAGCAAAATCTTTCGAGATATCATGATATGCATTGTACGCACAGATTCTATATATTCGACACTCAAAAAACTTAATATCACATTCCTGTAATAGCTAATATCACACCTTCCAAACCGAAGATCTACTTCTGAAAATATATTATACGAAACCTACGCACAAATCCTGTATATTCGACACTTAAAAAAACTTAATATTACATTCCTGTAATAGCTAATATCACACCTTCCAAAAACCCAATATCACATCTCCAAAAAACCTAATATCACTCATCGATATTCATCATAAAGCTATATCATTCATTGGTGATTTTGTATTCGACTGACTTTCAACATGCAAACCAATCAATTTTTTTTATTCATCTTAAAGAAAAAGGTTTGCATCTTCTTCTGATTCAATATGGTTTCATGCTTTTATTTTTATGTCCAACGTGGTTCAAAGGACTGACTAATCTGATTGCAAATACATCCTTACTTTATCATTACTTATATCAACACCAAAGTAAGATTTCCTTACGGTTTTACCTTTTTGTGTTGTATATCTGATATGTTGACCGTGGTATGTTTTTCTGTTTATTCAGACCCTTCTCCTCAGCTCTACTCGAGTATCATGAGAAGAGACAGTTTTTTTATTGACGAGTAGCTTCTGTGACTGGAGATAACTTGTCTTGCAGCCAAAATAGCAACTACATGCGAGTATGCTATATAATAAACCCTTTTACCAAAACGGCGGAAACTTTGTTACGATTTTATACTCGATAATAAACGTAAGTGTTATAAGGCCTTTTTCTCTCATTGTTATGTGTGAATAATTGTTGTATATTTGCATTGCTTTTGGCCTGATTTATATGTGTGAATAATATGGTTTAATTTACAGGGTGGAGGCTTTGTGTGTGGTTTGGATGGACAAGGTAAAACAAATATACTACGCCTCCATGTATAATATTTGCTCGCTTGAATGTAAAATCAGCCTGAGGTAAGCTTACTTTTGTAACATCCCAAAACTCAGTCAGCTACGTGTTTGTCTTTCTCCCTCTCTTTCTTGAAGTCATCCATTATTGAGTGGTGTAAAAATAAGGGAGTACTTTTGTGGTATATGCAAGTTTTAGGAAGATGATGTAAGCACATTTTACATTTCATTAGATTCATATCATAAGTTTTGAGGACTAGGCTAGCTTCATGTTGTGTTATGATTCAGATTTCAAAGGAGCAGTTTCGTTGCTATGAACAGAATATGTTGGTTACTTTTATCCATTAAGAATAGCGATGCTTCTGAAATTATAAATTGTTATCCTTTAAAATTTGGTGCTGATAGAATATTTCATTGAAGAATCAGAGGTCTTGAGAAGTTTTTCCATTGCAAAAAGTGTGGTATGTAGTGTCAAGCCCCCATCGTGTTGTCTTGCTTTTTCCATCATTTTATACTGTCATTTGGCAGCCACATTTGATGTATCTAAATTGATAACATGGACATACACAAAATTTCATTTTTTCTATGCAGTTCTTGAATGCCAAACCTTCTTCTTGGTATATATGTTCTACTTTAATTTACAATTAAGCTTACTCCCTGATGGGTAGGAAGTGGCGGAAATTGCTACATAAGAACTAACGGAACCTTGGTTTAGTACAAATGGAGACGACGGGACCCTTTTGGCAGTTCATGAATCAATATTAGCTGCAACTGATGCACCACCTGTTGGTGATTAAATACCAAGTAACTCAAAAAAGTTCATTCTCGAAAAATTGACTGCTTAATAAAGATAAAATCTTTCATGTAATGAGATTAGTCATAATACTTGCATATGGGATTGTGTGATAGAAAACCAAAAGAGAGATCATAGATAACTGGAAGAGTGATCATAATTCTGTCTCTTTCTCGCAGGTGATTTAAGTTAGCAGTGGGAGCTTAAGGTATGTGCTTATCATGGAAGCATCACTTCCTGATATGAAGCCAGAAATATCGAATGGTTCAAGTTTTAGTCCTGGAGAAAGAGCTTAAGCAAAACTCAAACTCACATATTGTCACATGTCAGATATACGAGAAACATGACCGAAAACTGACTTGATAGGCACGAGGAAATTCTGGTATATTTTTTATCTCTATGCGGGCATATGTTTTTCAAATAAATTAATACCATGAATACTCCTTTTGGGGCAATAAAGAATACATATGCCACTTGTTAGATCGTAAACTTGATTTGGTCGCTGAAAGTCGAGTTCATACAGGAAGCTTCTAGAAGGTCGAAGAAAGAACCATAGAAAATATCTATGGAAATGTGTAGAAACATTTAGATAAGTATGAAAAGATATTAAGTAAGAAATATCTAGATAAACTTATCTAGATTAGATAAGAATTATGAAGATGATGTAGAAGTATCCATGGAAATATCTTGTATCTAGAAACTTCCATGGAGTAGTATAAATAGGTGGTCATATAAGCACTTGTAACTTGAACTAAGAAGTACCAAGAAAGTTTCAAGCAATAAACTTACTTTCCTAAAACTTATCTCTTCCTATAGTATTAGCCTAAAAGGCCCCGTGTGTTTCCCAACAAACTGGTATCAGAGCTACGCTGAAGATCAAGATGCTGAGTTCAATGAACTTGTTCCAATTTCCTCGTCTCACCAAAGATAACTATGGTACTTGGTGTATTCGAATGAAGGCGTTACTTGGCTCACACGATGTGTGGGAGATAGTCGATAAAGGGATTGAGAAGGTTGAAGATGAAAACTCGTTGAGTGCTGCCCAAAGGGTAGATCTGCAGAAGGCGAGAAAGAAGGATCAAAGTGCTCTTACTCTCATCTATCAATGTCTTGATGATGCGATGTTTGAGAAAGTTGCAAATGCAACCACTTCTAAGGAAGCGTGGGAGATCCTTCAAAATGCTTTCAAAGGAGTTGATAAAGTGAAGAAGGTACGTCTTCAAACTCTTAGAGGAGAGTTCGAAAAACTCCAAATGGAGGAATCCGAAACCATTTCGGATTATTTCACTCGTGTCTTGACCATTTCAAATGAGATGAAGAGAAATGGTGAAAGCCTGACTGACACAAGGGTGATAGAAAAGATTCTTCGCTCGTTGCCACCAAGCTTTGATTACATTGTTGTGGCCATAGAGGAGTCAAAAGACATCGACTCTATGACCGTCGATCAACTCATGGGATCTTTACAAGCCCATGAAGAGAAGTTGAAGAAAAGAAGGAGGAAAGAACCCTTAGAGCAAGCTCTATACTCAAAGGTCTCTTTCAAAGAAGGAGAAAAGAGCTTTTTACATGGACGCGAGCCAGGACGAGGACGCGGTACTTTTCGAGGTCGTGGTGGTTTCCAAGGTCGAGGACGAGGACGAGGAAGAGAGGATGTTAATAAAGAAGAAGAGAACCAATGGTCTCCTAGTAGGAGAGGTCGTGGAAGAGGCTACCAATCTCAAAGAGGAGGTAAGTCTCAAATACAATGTTATAATTGTCAAAAATTTGGTCATTATGCTAGCGAGTGTACTAGCGCAAGACAAGTGGAAGAAAAGGCCAATCTTGTGGAGGTAGATGACGAAGACGAGCTTACTTTGCTAATGGCGAGACATGGCGATCAAGAAGAAAGGACAGAGCCATGGCATATAGATTCCGCTGCTAGTAACCATATGACGGGTGAAGAAGACTTGTTTGTGGAGATGGAGCAACGTAAAGGCAATGTCACCTTCGGAGATGAATCAAAGGCACCGGTGAAAGGAAAAGGTAAAATACTTATCCGAGCTAAAGATGGAAGTCACCAGTATATTTCGGATGTATACAGTGTGCCCAACCTTAAAAGTAACATTTTAAGTGTGGGACAACTATTGGAGAAAAACTACGATATTCATTTCAAAGATCGTAGTGCCACGATAAGAAATCATGAAGGAAAGCTCATAGCAAAAGTGCCTATGACTAAAAACCGGATGTTCATCTTGAACATTCAACATGATGAAGCTAAGTGCTTAAAGAGCTGCTTGAAGGACCAGTCGTGGCTTTGGCACATGAGGTACGGACATTTAAACTTTGGTGACTTAAAGTTGTTATCTTCTAAAGGAATGGTGAAAGGGTTAGATCAAATTGATCATCCCAATCAAGTATGTGAAGGATGTCTTCTTGGGAAGCATGCAAGAAGTCCGTTTCCAAAGGAAGCGACGTCAAGAGCGAAGGAGCCTCTACAACTAATTAACACGGATTTGTGCGGTCCTATTACTCCACCTTCTCATGGTATGAATCTCTACTTTATGCTTTTTATTGATGATTATTCTAGAAAGACTTGGGTCTATTTTCTAAAAGAAAAATCCCAAGCCTTTGATGCGTTTAAGAAATTTAAAGCTATGGTTGAAAAGGAGAAGGGTTTAATAATTAAATCCATGAGATCGGATAGAGGTGGAGAATTTTTGTCAAAGGAATTTAATAAATTCTGTGAGGATAATGGGATCCGGAGATTTCTAACGGCTCCTTACTCCCACAACAAAATGGAGTGGTGGAGAGAAAGAATAGAACCATTCTCAACATGGTCCGAAGCATGTTGAAAAGTAAGAAGATGCCAAAAGAGTTTTGGGCTGAAGCGGTTGATTGCTCGGTGTATTTATTGAACCGGTGTCCGTCAAAGAGTTTGGACAACAAGACCCCACAAGAAGCATGGAATGGGATGAAGCCTACCGTCTCTCATCTAAAGATATTCGGAAGCATAACGTATGTTCACGTTCCGAGCCAAAGGCGAATCAAGCTTGATGATAGAAGTGAGAAGCATGTGTTCGTGGGTTATGATAAGCAGTCCAGAGGATACAAGCTCTATAACCCGATCACAAGGAAGGTAGTAGTGAGCAGAGACGTGGAGTTCGATGAAGAAGGATCGTGGGATTGGAGCGTCAAGGAAAATGAAAGGTACGACTTTCTTCCCATGACTAATGAAGAAGAGACAGGTGAATTAAGAGATGAAGTTCAGCAACCTGAAAGTCCAGCTCCAAGTCCAACCCAAGGCTCGCCAGCAAGTTCAAGTGAAGGAGAGCCAAAGATAAGAAGCTTACAGGAGCTCTATGAGGTAACTGAAGAGATACCCCTTCTCTGTTTATATGCTGATTGTGAACCTTTATGTTTTGAAGAGGCCATGAAAAGCAAGAAATGGAGACAAGCTATGGACGAGGAGATAAAGTCCATAGAAAAGAATGACACGTGGGAGTTGACAATCCTTCCAAAAGGCCAAAAGGTTATTCCACTCAAGTGGGTATACAAGGCCAAGAAGAACGCCAAAGGTGAAGTGGAGAAGTACAAGGCAAGAGTTGTGGTCAAAGGCTACAAGCAGAAGCATGGGATAGACTATGAAGAGGTATTTGCCCCTGTTGCTCGCTTAGAAACTATAAGAATGATTATTGCTATTGCTGCTCAGTATAGGTGGAAAATTCACCAAATGGACGTGAAGTCAGCATTCCTAAATGGAGTTCTAGAAGAAGAAGTTTATGTGGAGCAACCGGAAGGATATGTTGCCAAAGGGCAAGAAGGTAAAGTTTTAAAGTTGAAGAAGGCCTTATACGGACTAAAGCAGGCACCCCGAGCTTGGAATACTAGAATCGACAAGTATTTCCAAGGGCATGGTTTTACAAAGTGCTTAAGTGAATACGCACTTTACGTGAAGTTTGAAAATGGAGGTATATTGCTAGCCTGTTTGTATGTGGATGATTTGATATTCACAGGAAACTCCCAAAGTATGATGGACGAGCTCAAGAAGTCAATGACGAGAGAGTTCGACATGACAGACATAGGACTTATGTCTTACTATCTTGGCATCGAAGTGAAGCAAACAGATGAAGGAATATTCATATGTCAAGAAAGATATGCCAAGGAGATACTAAAGAGGTTCGGGATGGAAAAGTGCAATCCTGTGGTCACCCCCATTGAACATAAGGCAAAGCCGCCTTCTAAGCGTGACGGAGGAGAAGCGGTAAATCCAACTCTATTCAAGAGTCTTGTTGGAAGTTTGCGCTACTTGACGTGTACAAGACCCGACATACTCTATGCAGTAGGATTGATTAGTCGGTTCATGGAAGAACCTACGACAAAACATGTGGAGATTGCCAAGAGGATCCTCCGTTATATCAAAGGTACCATAGACTATGGTATGTTTTATTCAAGAAGTGAAGACTTCAAGCTAGTCGGATATAGCGACAGTGACTGGGCTGGAAACAAAGATGATGGAAGAAGTACATCAGGATTCATGTTCTTCCTAGGTAACAATGCATTTACATGGTCTTCAAAGAAGCAACCTATTGTTACCTTGTCCAGCTGTGAAGCAGAATACGTAGCCGCGACATCATGTGTATGTCACGCAATATGGCTCAGAACTATGCTGAAAGAGCTACACATGGAGCAAGAAGATGCAACCGAGATCTACGTAGACAACAAGTCAGCAATCGACTTAGCGAAAAATCCAGTCTACCATGATCGAAGCAAGCATATAAACACTCGGTATCACTTTATTCGAGAATGCATCGCAAGGAAGGATGTCCGAGTGATACATACGAAGTCTGAAGATCAAGTTGCAGATATCTTTACCAAGGCGCTCAACGAGCGAGATTTCTCAAGACAAAGGATGATGCTTGGAGTCGGGAAATCAAGTTTAAAGGGGGGTGTTAGATCGTAAACTTGATTTGGTCGCTGAAAGTCGAGTTCATACAGGAAGCTTCTAGAAGGTCGAAGAAAGAACCATAGAAAATATCTATGGAAATGTGTAGAAACATTTAGATAAGTATGAAAAGATATTAAGTAAGAAATATCTAGATAAACTTATCTAGATTAGATAAGAATTATGAAGATGATGTAGAAGTATCCATGGAAATATCTTGTATCTAGAAACTTCCATGGAGTAGTATAAATAGGTGGTCATATAAGCACTTGTAACTTGAACTAAGAAGTACCAAGAAAGTTTCAAGCAATAAACTTACTTTCCTAAAACTTATCTCTTCCTCTAGTATTAGCCTAAAAGGCCCCGTGTGTTTCCCAACACCACTAATTAAATGTGTAGCGAAACAGATCCTCGCCCATGTAACACATAATTGTTGTATACATAAGAAAAAATTACTCACTATCGCTATCTCAATTGCAGATGGTATATCAACCTTAAAACGGATGTGTCTTGAATCTCTGTCACCTGCCCCTCACAGGTACAATAAGGAAACTCACAACTACCGCTACCCTCATGGTGCTTGTGATAACTCGGCTGCTGATATGTTTAGTGATGAAAACACAAGTATTTTTTTTAATTATGTGAAGAGTAATAACTAATACATTTAAAATTTTTTAACCTTTATGCTAAGCATTAGATGAATGTAGTTTCGATTTTCTTACTTTATTCTATGGTCATAAGTTCGGTTCTTCTATCCTCAATCTCGATTCATTTGGCACACGACTATAATGTATTGCATTTCTTGTGCGATGGAGTCATATTCCAACTCCAATTGCTAACTGGTCTCCAATATGGTTACATAAATAGATCTGAACTATAGACATATAATGGTTCGCGAACAAGTATTAATCATGCGGGAATGTGCAGGCATGTGACGTTGTTGCAAGGAGTTCTTAAACAAGCTTGGTCTCGATATTACACAATTCACAAGGTATAACCCCAAAGGATTGTTAGCTTTAAGATTAAAATAGAACGAAATTTGGTAAATATTGTATGTAAGGTAGCTAATATGTATTATGTCACAGATAATGGTTGGTCTGGTGGATCGGTACATTCTTGATGGGAATAATCCATCACTAAAAATTGTGACAAATCAATGATTATTTACAAGAACCACATGCCTACTCATTGAACATAAATAATTTAGGTGTCAATGATTCTTGATCAGAAGATCTTCACTTAAGTTTTGTCTTTCATCAATGTCCACATATTTAACATATAGGTTCATATTCTTAGACAAAGATTAAGAAAACTTCAAAATTTTCTCCATTCTTCTTCGTTAATGATGTACAAAGACGCGGATCGAAATCAATGTGAGCTACAATTAGAGTACAAGATTACTTGAAATTTTTCTGTCTTTGTGAATAATCTCATGGAACATAACTAACCTCAAATGGGAAAATATTGATTGCACACAATTCCCCTTAGGTACATCCTTTTTACTATAAACTCATAATTTTGAATGTTGTTCTTTTTTAGTTAATGGCATATATATATATATATATATATATATATATATATATATATATATATATATATATATATATATATATATATATATATATATATATATATATATATATATATATATATATATATATATATATATATATATATATATATATATATATATATATATATGATTGATTACTTATGCTTGAGTATAATGAGCCAGAGTTTTATGGTCCATGTAAATTTAAAAGGAACGATAGTTGATGACCATGTGTCATATCGCCTTCAACAAAACTCAAATCATGTTATTTATATGTTAGAGTCTAGGGGGTGTTTAGTGTTGTATTTGTTCAACAGATTATGCGTTTCAAATTTAGCATATTTGAAATAATCAGGTCCAAACTGGTTTTTGAAATGGAGGAAGTATGAAGAGAGGTGGTTACTACTACATATGTGTACCAGGTGGATGAACATATGATAATTTCGTGGGTTCAAGTATTATTGGATCAGCAAGGTCAGGTTCATCGTTTCATATTGATCCTAATTCGAGATCAGTTTGGAATGCGGTTGTGAAATGTTAAGAAAAGTGGGTTTTGTTTTCGCCAGGCGTGGTTCCAGATGCTGGTGCTGAAGTGGCGTGTCCTGGCCAGAAAATGGGTTTTACTTTCCCTAGACGTGGTTTGTTTACGAGTATACTAATATATGGAAAAAAACCACTTTAATGTGTTTGCAAAGCTTATAAATCTTGAAGATTCCATTGCTATTACAAAAAAAATCATAAGCGGGTTCTTTTATCCTTACCTAAGTTAATTATTAGTGTAGCATGAGTCAAATTGCTTATTCAACTGCTAATATGCGTATGTTAGATTAAGAGGGTGTTTGGGAGTGCTTAATTGTTTATCTATGCTCGATTTCCATACTCCTCACATTGCGGTTAAATTTTTCTTTTTGTGTTTTCAAGTTGCTAGGTGCTTTGAAATCGGGTTGGTTCAAGAATAAGTTTTTTAGAAACTTAAGACACACCACAGGAACTCAGTGCTAGCAAGTACTGTAAATGAGACCCAGAATCAACCACAAACGTAAAAACTAATGTCGAATGCAGTATAATAAACTCTAACAAACAATATTCATGAGCTTGTGCCATCCATCATAGGAAGTTATACATTTTTTATGGCAGATCTATAGGCCATTCAAATAAAACAAGTTGAAAGGTTTGACAAATGAGCGTACATAACAATGGTTGTGCTTATGTATCTTTTCATAAGTTCTTAGGCTGCTATGAGTTATGAAACGGTCGTCCTTTTTAGGTAGTCAAAACTGATGTTTTACCTTACTGTAGTTATTGATGACAAAACTTGCGAGGAAAGGCTTTGGAGAAAGCGCCAGGGAGAAACAAAGTTCTACTTGTGCAGATTAATAGAGACATGGTGATTGATGCCACATACAAAGGAAACAAAGATACACAAATCATAGTTTCTCACCAGATACTATGATTTAGACATGGTTTGACCCTATCTTTCTAACTAACGTTTCATGGTCTTAAGCCATAACATATATGACATGGTGAACTGGTGTGAGTTGGCCTCAACTTAGTTTTGTAGAGTGTTGATTAATGTTAATATTTGTTACTTCAACGATCATCATATGCATATGTACAATTTCGGTTCTATGTATTCCAGCGAGCTTCACGTCTTCAATTATACTAAATTACTAATGCATATTTTTTTTCATCTTGTGGTTGTTTACAGTTCAAGACGTGCTACCACATGTTTTATGAAGTTCTGCTAACCTAAATTTGTTTTAGTGAAGGTGTTGTGAATTGAGAGCACTATGTGATGATGTCATAAATGTAGTCTTTCAACAGAGATTATTATAGAGTACGTGTTTTGTACTGTGTTTTAAGCTAATAAGGTTATGTGAGTACGATTTTGAGTGAAAGCATTGTTTAATGAAATTATGAACATTGAAAGTAATATAGTGTGATAGAGGTGCAAATTTTCCCAATTTGATTAAATATGGGTATTTTTTAACATTTAACAAAAAAAATAAAGTATTTTCTGCCTATTTATTATTGTTGTTGGGCTAAATGAACGCTCATGTAAGAAAATAAATGAGCTTAATAGGCGTATATGTAAAATAATAATTATGCTACTCGGCGAATTTTTATATTTAATATTTTTCCCCGACTTTCAAACAAGCATTTCTACTTTTTATTTTTACGTTTTTATATATTTTTTATCCGTTTTAGCATTCGCCCATTTAGCCTGCCCATTTCGCCCGCCCGTTTTGCACACACCCGTTTAACCCACGCCCGTTTAGCTCGTCGTCCATTTTGTTCGCCCGCCCGCCATTTTGCCACCTCTAAGTGTGACATTGATGGAAGTACTACATGTACATGGTGATGATATATTAAGTTAACAATTTTATCTAGCCAATTGGCTTAGCTCAGTTGGCCACTAAAGTTCCACTAAGTGGTTTTTTGGAGGAGGATTCCTGGAGGTCTTGGGTTCAAGACCTGTCAAGGACCTTTCAGGTGAAGCGGATAAGGAGTCTAACATAACTAGGCGAGGGTTCGAAAAAGACATTCTTCCGCTTGGATGTTATTGCACGACTCGATCCACTAACCACTGACATTTGCCGTTCTAAAAAAAAGGTAACGATTTTATCTACCGTATCCTTTTTTTACTTTTCCGGATTCAAGTTTGAACGATATTTGGAAATTACTTGCACTACTAGAAAAACAGCTTTTACCCACAGCAAGTTCCGTGGGAAATCCAGTGGGAAAGGGCCCTTACCCACGGATTTCCCACGGAATTGTTCCGTTTGTAAAAACATCGTGGGTAAATATTTTCCCACGGAATTTCCCACAGAGCGTTGACCATTTTCCCACGGATTTCCCACGGTTATTATTACACATTTTTAACATAAATGATGTGAGATTTTTTACCACGGATTTCCCACGAACTTTTTCCCACAGATTTCCCACATACATTTTCCCACAGATTTCCCACATACATTTTCCCACATATTACCCACAGCCATTTTCCCACGGATTTCCCACAAGTTTTAACACCCATTTTCCCATATGTTTCCCACAACTCTTTCTCACGGATTTCCCACGGACATATTCCCACGGATTTCCCACAATATTTAGTAACGATTTTCCATGTGTTTCCCACGGATTTCCCGCAATTATTTCCCACATATTTCACACACATATTTCCACGGATTTCCCACATTATAATTTGACATTTTTCAGAATTCGAAAATATATAAAAATATGAAAAACTGGTATAAAAACAATTAATAAATTACCAAAAAATACAAATATAATACCCGGGATACATATCAACATAGTTAAACCCAATAGTTCTAACTTCTAAACAAAAAATTCTTACTTCTAAACAAAAAAAACTAAAGCTTAATGCCAAACCAAACTAGCTAGGACCTGATACATTGACGGGCTAGCGGTCTAGATTTCTGATTCATGTTCATCTCTCCAAACAGCCCACACCTCATATGTTCGGAACCTCTGAGTGAAGGTTGACTTCTCAAGCGGAGTGGTACTTCCATGAGCATAAGCAAGAAGACCTGTGTAAGCGATCATGGCCCCATTATCAATGCAATACAAGCATGGCAAATAGTGTTTCTTGGTAACAATTTGTGAAGTTAAAAGCAGCGAGAAGGACTGACTAGAGGCGGCAATTTGACATTTCTTACTGATGGGTCAACACGGGTTATGTTTTTATCCGTAACAGGTCAAACATGTAAAAAAAACAAAAACAACTACAAGAAAACAGGCCTAGTATCATACTCGATGAATTAGAATCATCTTTGAAAAGTGGCAGGTAGTTACAGAAAAAACTTTGGACAAAAAAGTGTTGCAAGTCATTCTTTATTGAGCATGATCAGTACTTGTAACCTTGACAAATGCAGATATCTTAATAAGATTAAATCGCGTATTTGTATTAGTTACCTACAAGGAATAACATAACTCTGCAGGGGTGCACTCATCATTTTTAAGCTTTTGATCAGCCTAGGCTTCAATGTAGCTCAATATTCCACTAAAGGACACATCCATTTGACCATTCCTTTTACGACATAAGGGAGATCTATGAACTTTTTACCTGCAAGCTGCCCGAGAAAAACACCAGATACAATTTCATTAGCAAAAACTCAATGTTAGTAAGCATAGAATAATACTCATTCAAGTTTATGATCCATCATTTCAGCAAATATATTCTAGAGAAAGTACAGTATCTCCAACCATGACTCTTGAATAATACAAACATGATTTGCTCAGTAAGCAAACAATTCAAAAATGAATTCCTATAATCGAACTGACATTAACATATTTAGGCTTGAGTGAAAAAGTTGATTCAAGCCAAAAAAATTTCACCTGTGGTTGGCGAAATTTTCTTCACGTGTAACCAACAAAAGCATACCAGTTCAGACCATTAACCATCTACACGTATATTGACTACTTTTCCCAATATATCTTTACATAAGACATCTGTTTCAACCTATGTGCATTACAGAGAAGAATAAGGTTTAAGTGTTACATATGTAGCCCATGGACATCATGACTTTGCTACATTTTTTGCAGCGGCTACCTGCCTACCTTTCACCCCTAAAAAATGGCTGGACCATCTGTTCTTTTAAATTTAAACGATGTTACGTATAGCGCTCATAGGTATACAGTTAAATAGACAGAATAACTGAATTTTACTACAATGCAACGGAGTGATGTAGTCCGCCTTTTTATACACACATACACACACAAAATTACATGCCTGCTATGATGTTGATTGCAGTTCTGTGTTTTATTTTAAAAAAATCCTTGGAATAAATGCAAATAAGTAGCAATACTTGACTTACTTTTTCTAAACAAGGAACATTCAGTAGGCATATCTGTCTGATGTATAGTAATCTATTTTACTGCAGAAGTTCTTAAAGTATAAATGAACCCTTACTTCAAGGTACAATAGCGTCAAAACTGATCTGTAACTTCCTGGTCATTTTCCAAAGCTTCCCACCAACTTTTCTCAGCTTCAATTGATGTTAGCTTTATAGCACCATCTTTTTGGAATGGTAATCTTTTCAATTCTGGACAGCCAAGAATCTTCAGTCTCTCCAAAGAAGGCCACTCAAATGAGTTACTTGCCTATATATTTCTTATCCATCATTTCAGCAAATATATTATGTAGAGCTTACTGACTTGGAAACAAAGTACAGTATCCCCAACCATGACTCTATTGCATTCAGAGTCTCAAGTGGACCGATCGTTCGCGCAAATTTTTAACATGGATCCATTCATCCTCGTCGTCCCCAAACCCGACATATCTTATAAGAACTTCCTGAAATTTATAAAAGTCAACAAATTACAAATTTTGACATTTCTATGTTACTAAGTAACTATATGTCCACATACAGTGTATAATGTATCTACTTATAGCTTTTTATTGAAGATACTAAATGGAACAAACATAACCGATAGAAATCAGAACTGAAATAATCAGTCAAAGTAGATGAAAATAAACAGCGCCTGTTCGACCTCTATTCAAAAGCATATTAATAAACTTGTTCGAAGTTAAAAGATATAGACTTACAGGTCCACCTGAACTGAGAAATCTGTGTGTGATAAACGTCTCTACATCATACCTACAAAAGCCACAAAGGTGCATATAAAACATACTGATAATTTCGCATACCTGCTCAAAAACCAACTCTATGCATCATATTTGTTTAAGAAGATTCTCATAAAGTTGGTCAATATGGTCATACAGTTTTGGTTTCGAGCAACATGGAAATTTCGTGTGCATCTTTGATTTACTAATATTTTCTGTTCAATTAACTGTCTAACCCGTATGGGTGTCATTAGGGTCGGGTTGACCCGACCCGAACCCGAACTTGAATCAAATAAAGCTTGTCGGGTCAGGTTTAGTCGGGTTAAAAAAGTTTATCGGGTTGGTTTAACCCGAACCCGATAACCCGATAATATTATCGGGTCGGGTTCGGGTTGAAATCTTTATGTTATCGGGTCAATTTAAAATCTACTCAAACACGAAGTACATATAGAAATCAGTTGAAACCGAAATACCTGAAGTTCATTTAATTAATTGATACCAGACACATCTTTCCATGCCACTTAAAAGACGTTAAATCCAAAGAAAGTCCTAACTATTAACACAAAGTCATTAAAGCCAATATCTTTTTACAAAGAACACCTTAAGAAAACTTACATAACTACCAATTAACTAAACATTCCTGGTTTTACAAATGACTATAATCCTTAAACATATATCGGTTCTCATAACTGGGGTCCATATACAGTGAGACCCACCTAAACAATGATATAAAGCAATAGATGAAAAAGCTCACTTTCTTGGCTTTGGCAACAACATTACCCAAACTCTTTATAAAGCTTTTCTTTATCAGCAAGCTTACCTTTCATTTCTTATCTTTCAATACCTGTACCAAAAAACACAAATTTATTCTAAAATCTTCAATTTGTAATAAATGAAATTAACATAATAATTATAATAACAATAGTACTTCTAAATTAGCAGCTCCATCTCTTTGCTACTTTTTAACTTCAACTTCAAGCTTATCAGATTAATACAGAAAATAAATAATTCATGTTATATAATTGTGAAAATCAATAATGAACTCATAGATCCAATGACCCAATATCATATAGATTCGATTTTACATGAACCTTTTTTCCTAAACCCAAACACTAAATTGACCCATAAGGACCTCATATTGATGATTCAATTAAATATATAACACATTCGCATACCTGATCTATGAATATAACGCATAAAATTGGGAGTGATGATAACTAGCGATAATTGATCATGGAGAACGTGAGCCAAATTATAGTTTGGTTCGATAATTGATAATGGTGAGATTAAGAAGATAAGATGGGGATGTGAGATGTGTTTTTAGGCAGAAAACCTAAAAGTGAAAGTGTTTAAGTTTTGGGGAAAACAATAAAGGCGGGGCATTTTAAGTTTTGGGAAAACTTAAGCGGGATAAGTGAAAATATTTTGTGGCAAGTCTGTGGGAAATTACCCACGATTTTCCCACGGTTATTTTTTTATAATTGTTATAAAGTTAGGTAAGAACCTACGATTTTCTCATGGACTTATCATAATCGTAGGAAAACCGTGGGAAATTATTCATGGCTTTTCCACGGATATTTTTGTGGGAAATCTGTAGGTAATTACCCACAAATTTCCCACGGATTTATCATGTCCGTGGAAAATCTGTGGGAAATTACTCACGACTTTCCCACCGACATGATCGTTTCTTTTTTTTACTTTTATTGATATAGTTAAACCTTCACACATTACACATCCGCATGTCGACATGAAATACATCGATAGACATAATAAATGTTAACAGAGTAGTCGATATGCTATCGTCGTTATATACGAGATGTTCAAAGGAGTATTCGATAGGTATCGTTGTATAGAGATGTTCAAAGGAGTATTCGATACGAGATGTTCAAATGGTATCCTTGTAAACGAGATGTTCAAATGAGTAGTTGATAGGGTATCGTTGTATACGAGATGTTCAAATTAGTAGCCGATAAGGTATCATTGTATACAAGATGTTCAAATTAGTAGTCGATAGGGTATCGTTGTACACGAGATGTTCAATTTAGTAGTCGATAAGGTATCGTTGTATACGAGCTGTTCAAATTAGTAATCGATAGGTTACCGTTGTACACGAGGTGTTCAAATTAGTAGTTGATAGGTTATCGTTGTGCACGAGATGTTCAATTTAGTAGTCGATAGGGTATCGTTGTATACGAAATGTTCAAAGGAGTGTCCGTTGTATACGAGATGTTCAAAGGATTAGTCGATAGGGTATCGTTGTATGCGAGATATTGAAAGGGTATCGTTGTATACGAGATGTTCAAATGAGTAGTCGATATGAGATGTTCAAAGGGTATCGTTGTACACGAGATGTTCAAAGGAGTAGTCGATAGGGTATCCTTGTATACGAGATGTTCAAAAGAGTATTCAATAGGGTACCGTTGTACACGAGATGCTCAAATTAGTAGTCGATAGGGTATCGTTCTACACGAGATGTTCAAATGAGTAGTCGATAGGCTATCATTGTATAGAAGATGTTCAAAGGAGTAGTCAATAGGGTATCTTGTATACGAGATGTTCAAAAGAGTAGTCGGTTGGGCATCGTTGTATACGAGATGTTCATCGGAGTAGTCGATAGGGTATCGTTGTATACGAGATGTTCAAAGGAGTAGTCGATAGGGTATCGTTGTATACGATTTATTCAAAGGAGTAATGATAGGGGAGTAGTCGATAGGGTATCTTTGTATACGAGATGTTCAAAGGAGTAGTCAATAAGGTATCGATGTATATGATATGTTCAAAGGAGTAGTCGATACGATATGCTCAAAGGGTATCGTTGTATACAAGATGATCAAAAGAGTAGTCGATAGGGTCTCATTGTATAGAAGATATTCAAAATGAGTAGCCGATAGGGCATCGTTGTATACGAGATGTTCAAATAAGTAGTCGATAGGGTATCGTTGTATACGAGATGTTCAAATGAGTAATCGATAGGGTATCGTTGTATACGAGATGTTCAAAATAGTAGTCGATAGGGTATCGTTGTATACGAGATGTTCAAATAAGTAGTCGATAGGGTATCGTTGTATACGAGATGTTCAAATAAGTAGTCGATAGGGTATCGTTGTATACGAGATGTTCAAATGAGTAGCCGATAGGGTATCGTTGTATACGAGATGTTCAAGTAAGTAGTCGATAGGGCATCGTTGTATACGAGAGGTTCAAAAGAGTAGGTATCGTTGTATACGATATGTTCAAAGGGAATCGTTGTATATGAGATGTTCAAAGGAGTAGGTATCGTTGTATACGATATGTTCAAAGGTATCATTGTATACGAGATGTTCGAAACAGTAGTCGATAGGGTATCGTTGAACACGAGATGTTTAAATGAGTAGGCGATAGGGTATCGTTGTATACGAGATGTTCGAAACAGTAGTCGATACGGTATCGTTGTATACGAGATGTTCAAATAAGTAGTCGATAGGGTATCGTTGTATACGAGATGTTCAAATGAGTAGCCGATAGGGCATCGTTGTATACGAGATGTTCAAATAAGTAGTCGATAGGGTATCGTTGTATACGAGATGTTCAAATGAGTAGTCGATAGGGTATCGTTGTATACGAGATGTTCAAAATAGTAGTCGATAGGGTATCGTTGTATACGAGATGTTCAAATAAGTAGTCGATAGGGTATCGTTGTATACGAGATGTTCAAATAAGTAGTCGATAGGGTATCGTTGTATACGAGATGTTCAAATGAGTAGCCGATAGGGCATCGTTGTATACGAGATGTTCAAATGAGTAGCCGATAGGGCATCGTTGTATACGATATGTTCAAATGAGTAGTCAATAGGGTATCGTTTTATACGAGATGTTCAAATGAGTAGCCGATAGGGTATCGTTGTATACGAGATGTTCAAATGAGTAGCCGACAGGGTATCGTTGTATACGATATGTTCAAATGAGTAGTCGATAGGGTATCGTTGTATACGATATGTTCAAATGAGTAGTCGATAGGGTGTCGTTGTATACGATAAGTTCCCGCCAAAACTTCCCCCCCAAAACTTCCCGCCAAAACTTCCCGCCAAAACTTCCCACCATAAGTTCCTGCCAAAACTTCCCACCAAAAGTTCCCCCCAAGATTTCCCCCCAAGATTTCCCCCCAAAAGCACCTTTTTTGTTACCATAAAAGCATATTCATAACCAAGAACTAAACAGATCACACACACTCTTGCCATCTCAACGACCAACACACACATTGTAATTATGAAGATGGTGGCATATGAAGCTTTTACGTGTACTTGTGGAGCCAGAGATGTAGTTCTAAGAGAATCGTATAGACACCATACCCGTGGTAAACTATACTATGCTTGTCCACTATCGAAGGTGATCAATCACATGTGTTTTTATTTGTGTAGTTTACAAATAATATGATTAGGTATGTTTAATGAATAAATTTTCCTTACTCTTTAATTAACGGCCTCGGGAAGGTACTTTTGGATGTGAATTTTTTCTATGGAAAGAGGATCGAGTTCGTCTACTACTTGGTTCTCCTGGAGCTTCAACGACTTCAACTTATTCATAATACCTTCAATGACTCCAGTTTCCTCTCCAAGCTCTTCCACACCTCCAATCTATTCTTCGGGACCTTCGAGGTATGCAGAGTGTGCAAACTGCAAGCTCTTGACTACAAAGCTAAATATACTCGAGGCAACAATGGAAACACAAATGCATCCCGAGCACCACACAACGAATTCAAATGCACTACTACATGAGCTTTACAATAGCGTGGGAAACATTAGTTTGCAGTAGTTTGTCATTTAGCATCTCGACTTCGTAATGTAATTCGTATGTTTTATCTACTGCATAATGTAATTCGTATGTTTTATTGACTTTGTAATGTAATTCGTATGTTTTATCATCTTTTTAGTGTAATTCGTATGTTTTTTAGACTTTGTAATATGATTCGTATGTTTTATTGTTTAACTTTTTATCGACTTTATAATGTAAGTTGTATGTTTTATTGAATAAACTTTTATCAACTTTCTCACGGATGTATAAATCACAAAATATTGGTAGTACGTGGGAAATATGTGGGTAATATGTGGGAAATCCGTGGGAAAACCGTGGGAAATTTGTAATCCGTGGGAAATTCGTGGGTAAATTACCCACGGATGGATAAATAATAAAATAATATGTTGTCCGTGGGAAATCCGTGGGAAATTCGTGGGTAAATTACCCACGGATTTCCCACGGATGGATAAATAATAAAATAATATGTTATCCGTGGGAAATCCGTGGGAAATCCATGGGTAAATTACCCACGGATTTCCCGCGGATGGATAAATAATAAAATAATATGTTGTCCGTGGGAAATCCGTGGGTAAATTACCCACGGATTTCCCAAGGATGGATAAATAATAAAATAATATGTTATCCGTGGGAAATACGTGGGTAAATTACCCACGGATTTCCCACGGATTAATAAATAATAAAATAATACGTTGTCCGTGGGAAATCCGTGGGTAAATTACCCACGGATTTCCCACGGATAGATAAATAATAATAATAATGTATATACCGTGGGAAATCCGTGGGTAATTTGCCACAACTTTCCCACGGATGTGTAAAATAACTAAAATAGTTTTGTAATCCGTGGGAAATCCGTGGGTAATTTGCAATCCGTGGGAAGTTCGTGGGTAATCTGTCACGACTTTCCCACGACTTTCCCACGGAAACCTTGGTCAGTGCTTCTGTGGGAAATCCGTGGGTATTTTTCCACGAATTTCCCACGGAATTTTTTTTTTGTCATTTCTGTGGGAAATCCGTGGGAAATCCGTGTCAAATTTCCCACGGTTTTTGTTCTGTGGGAAAATTTCCGTGGGTAAAGGCTGTTTGTGTAGTAGTGTTGATGCATTATTTACTTACTTAATCATTGTACAACTTACTTAATCATTATGCATGTATATGATATATTCCTTATTCGGTGTGTTTGCATAACAAACCATAAATGGAACCGACAACTCGAGCCGAATCAAACCGGTCAAAAACAAACTGGCCATTTTCGATTTGATTTTCGATTTTTTATATTTATGACGGTTTTGCTCGGTTCGGTTTGATTTCAGATTAAAAACACAAAAAATACGTCTAAAATACGTCTAAACTATATACCTGATTTGATTTTTGTCTGTTCGTTCAATTTTGGTTTTATTCGATTTAGTTCGGTTCGTTTTTTAATCAATTCTCGATTCGATTCATATTGTTTGGTCCAATTTTGAACCGACGCTTAGTCCTATTTTACTCTTCCTAAAAAAGCTAACCATTTAAAATTTTGATAGTATTGATATAACAAGGAATAGACCTCATTAGCATTAAACTTATTAGGGCTGAGCATTTGGTCCAGATACGATCAGACTTGATCGATGATCGAAAAAGTTCAAAATCGTGGACCAAATGATTCGGGCCGGTCCTTTCCTATTAAACATAATTGTAAGATTTTTTATAAAATCAGGACTAAAATGGTCCAAACCCCCAGACAAAAACTGTATGATTCGATCCGGGTAGATCAATACTGTCTAATCCACTGTCCAAAATGCTCACCCTTAAATCATATAACTCAAACCTTCTACCATAATATAGCAAGTTTATTTTACACCAACAAACTTATAAATCAAATTGATTTGAGTCATAGGATTTTAATTAGTTTGAGTAATAAAAATTTCAATATTATCAACGTTGTTTGTAATTCTTTGTTATTTACAAAGTATTTAACAAAAAAGAACAAATGCTAGACTAAGATAGAAAGAATATTGAAATTTTAGAAAAATATATATTAAGTAATTTGTTAAATATTCATTAATTCATCACAAAACAATTAAATTCCAAATTTATAATTTTAAAAAAACATTGTTCTTATATTTTTGTATATTCAAAGATTAACATGAGACCGAAACCATTCATTCAGTGTTACAACGTCTAACACAAACCAAAGCTAAGATTCTTTTAATTAAAAAATGTAAAACAACAAATATATGCCCAACTACCAATAAATATTTAACATTTCTAAACGTTAAAAACAATTAAATTCTAAATTTATAAATTTAATAAAAAAACCATTGTTCTTATATTTTTGTACGTTCAAAACAAATATATAAAACTAATACTATTATTCAAAAAATATTAACATAAGTGTAACGTTACTTTTAAGTAAACTAAACTAAAATATACTAAAGGTTAAATTAAAAAAATAATAAACTAAAAATACACAAACAATAAACCATCTGGAGCAACAGAAGAAACGACCCCGCCCATTGATGACGTATAGTCCCCAGCCGGGTCAGGAACCCGGCCCACGGGTACTACCCGTATCCGGCCCATCACAGATGGGTGGGATAATGTCATTCAGGCTTATGGGCTTGGATGAACAGTGACCGCACACATGTGTGCGGCCCACGGCCCGGTGCGGCCGACATAGGGTTAGACAGAATCATATTCTGTCTAGGAATAGGTTTACCCCAAAAGAGGAGGATATTCACTACTATAATTAGAAGATAACAATCATTCTAATTCTGATAGTTATCCTTTACTTGGGGCCGAAGTATCAGTGGCAGCCCACTAGGGTTCCACTGCCTATAAAAGGAACCCCCAAGGGTTCCACAAAGGTATTACGTTCTACTCTCTCAACTCACATAAACCCTAATCGATTACTTACTCTCACGCCGGAGTCTAATCGTGGGAAACATTCCCACGGTAAGCCTAACGCGTGTTGTTTAGTGTGCAGGATCCCAACCAAACGATTCACTTGGTGTAGGAGCCGGAGCCCAGCCAACCCGAATTAAGCCTAATTCGGGTCTAGCAAGGATCACCCAACTTTTGCATCAACAAGTTGGCGCCATCCGTGGGGCCCATTACACTAAGCTAGAACAAAAACTTCATTCCGAATTTTCAATGACGAAGGGACACCAGCAAGCCAATCCCAGGAACACGAATCCTGGAAATCGGAAGTCCCAAGGGGAAGGGATACTCATCCCCAATCAATCACCCAGCCGCCTTGCAGGCGGACCTGGTAACCGTGGCGGCTTTCAGCCCCTGGGGGTAACGAGCACGATCTCCATGACACCCCCACCTACTTCAACCCTGGACAAACCTGACCCAGGGAGTGCGCCCAACCCTCCAATAAGGAGCCGCGTAGACCATCGGTAGAGGAAGAAGTAGAGGTCCTACCACCCAGCGAGGAGGATCTTACTCGAGTTCTCACGCAGAACTTCGATAGGATCGTCCTGGGGATCGCGTCAAGGTTGAATCTGGGGAGGAACCTCCAATCCAAACTCAACTTTGGTGACACCAGACCAATCACTTCTTCCCAAAATCAGAGGAAAAGGAGAGCTCGGCCTCAGGAGCAAAGCATCTTTGAGGAAACCCCTCAACCCAGGAATGTGTTTGAGCGCATAGTGGATCGCCTCATACAGAAACTAATGCAGTCTCGAGAAGGAGGAGACAAGTCTGATGGTTCACCCGAGCGGCTAGATCGAGAGTTGGCCAGAACCGCTCGCCGCACGAGCGTGTGGGACAGGATGAACACTGGGAAGAAGGCTTCCGGTTCATCCCAAAAAAGTGGTCCCTACCCAAAGGATGGGGCACCACCACCGTCTCCAGAACCGTCAGGAGAAGACTCAGATGACCATCCGCCTAAGCGTCGCCGACCTAGGCGTACCCCTCCACCACCACCAAACAATGATGAGTATTATGGTAGCCCTTATTATCGAGATGCAGAAGCGGGGGATCTTTCGCTTTCATGGTGTGAACCATGGGATGACCCTAGGCTCACCCGGCCATGGGCGGATCCCAGGGAAGACCCGTTCACCCTCCGCATACAGAACTATTCTGAGGACACCAAACGTCGCATGCCGGCGTGTGTCGAGACCTATGATGGGACTGGTGATCCGGTTGATCACCTTAAAATATTCGATACGCAGGCTAAAATTGAGCGATGGCCCATGCCTATATGGTGCCAAATGTTCAATTCAACTTTGATCGGAAATGCCCGTGACTGGTTTGTGGCACTCCCTCCTCGGAGCATTGATAGTTTCACGGAACTACGCACTGCGTTCGAGAATAATTATACTCAGAGGAAGAAGTATAATAGGGATCCGGTCTCGTTGGCGACTGTCAAACAACGGCCGGGAGAGTCCACAGAAGCCTTCACTGAACGCTTCAATGATGAGTGCACGCGCACGAAAACAATGCCGGAGCTCCTGAAAATCTCTGACTACATGCACGCCATAACAGACAGGGATTTGATCAGGCGCCTCAATGACAAGCGTCCAGAGAAATATGATGACCTCATGGAAAGGGTCAGAAATTTCATAGAAGGAGAAACAACTGTTGCCGCGGCCTACCCATCCAGAGAAAATGGGTACCGGTCAAATGACCAGTCTCAGAGACAGTCGGGCGGTCAAGGCAATCAGAACAATAGCAAGAGCTCAGACTATAAGAGCCAGAGCAAAGGAGGACGGCCGGACGATAAGTTCACTCCCCTAAAGATGTCCTACCGGGAGATCTTGCTGACGGAAGGGGCGAACTTTCCAAGGCCTCCCCCAATGACCACTCCGCCGGAACGTCGGAAAGGAAATCGCTTCTGCGAGTTCCATAATGACAAAGGCCACGGTACAGAGGAGTGTATCCAGCTCAAGAAGCATATTGAGTCGCTGATCAAATCAGGTAAACTTAAGCACCTAGTTAAGGATTGGAAGGATGGAAAAGACAACAACAAGAAGTATGATAAGAAGGATCCCCAAAAGGACAAACCTTCGACCATATACATGATCCAATCCAGACAACGCCGCATTAGGCAGAAAGTTGGCAAAAAAATTTCACGCGGCAGGGAAATCTCGTTCCCTCCCATCACAGCGAGCGATGTGACCGATGCGCCTCTCACCATTGAGATAAGCATTGGAACACACAATGTTCGTCACATGTATGTGGATGGAGGGTCGTCAGCAGAGGTACTGTATGAACACTGTTTTGTGCAGTTATGCCCAGAAATAAGAAGCCAATTAGTACCGGCCACGGCGCCGCTCACCGGCTTTAGTGGAGACACTATCTGGCCAATAGGGCAACTACGGCTGCTTGTAACCATTGGGAATGAGAACACTCCACTACGGCGTGGATGAACTTCATGGTGATACGCTCACATTCTCCGTACAATGGGATAATAGGCAGACCAGGTATTTTGGCCATAAGGGCGGTACCCTCCACGGCGCACGGAATGATCAAATTCCCCGTTGAGGGGGGAATTATTACCATTTACAACACAATCGTACCGGCATCCGAGTGTCACACCGTGACAACATCGGCTCCACCTGTTCCACCCAAGGATGGATCACCACCTCCCAATTGGAAGGTAGTCATTCACCCTGACTATCCGGAACAGGAGGTATCCATAGGAGGGGCGCTCTCGGATAACGACAAAAAGACCATGTGCTCTCTTCTAAGTGCAAACTTAGACATATTCGCATAGAGCCAAAGCATATGACAGGCGTTCCACGTGCGATAGCAGAGCATAAGCTCCAGATCCGCCAAGGGTACCAACCCGTTAAGCAAAAGAAGCGCGGCCAGGCGCCTAAGCGCAGCCGAGTGATATTGGAGGAAGTACAGAAACTAGTGGATGCAGGCATCATGCGCGAGGTATACTACCACGAGTGGTTATTGTTGGAAACTCACTTTATGTGACGACATTTAAGAATTCCCGTTAGTTATCATAGTCACGCACATTTAGACTAGACTAGGCTCTTTGTAATGTGCGTGACTATATATACCCCTCCTTAGCTTCCAAGGAGGGGTGTTGATTGTTATTTTATTCATTTGGGAATACACACATTTTACTCTCAACCTCTCTTTCTCTCTCTCTAAGCCAACAATGGCTTCCACCACCACTTACCACCACATTAGACCACCGGATCCGATTTAGGTTTTCTACATTTGGCATCAGAGCCACGGTTCCATCCTTGGATCGTGTTTACATTTTCGATTTGGTGGTCTAATCTATTTTTGAGTCTCGTTATATCATTGTTCGTGTCTGACTTGTCAAAAATTTTTTGTCACAGTATTATTTTTTGTCCAAACGGTTATCATTGTTTCTCGGTCCAAATCTATCTCACTGGTCAAACAGGGTCAAATTATCATGGTCAAGTCATCAGTCACTTTATACTAAATTTGGTCATATTTTGTATCTTGGATTATCACTTTAGTCCTCATCTAAGTACTTTTTTTTTCTGGGTTATATATTTTTTTTTGAAGATGATGGTGAAAAACTCATATTTGCCAGAAAAATCCTACCCAGAAACAAGATCCCTGAAAAAACGGTACAAGGACCACTTTTGGATTTCTCTTCATGGTACAATCGCATTATTGCGATGGGGTGTTTTTCTCACATTCCGATGGGTTCGCCATACCCATTGCGATGCGACTCATTCCGATGAGTCACATTGCGATGGGTGGCTGACCTGTCGCAATGGCACAGCGAAGACGTCATGCTGCCCATTTGTTATCAACATTGCGATGGATGTTTTGTATTGCGACGGGTCACGGTTTGTGATTGCGATGGAAAACAAACGTTTTACATTGCGATGCAACTGTTTAAAGATTGCGATACATAGACTTGACCACTTGACTTGTTTAACACATGACCCGGGACCAAAAACGCAACCTGACCAAACTGTACCCATCCCAACCGAGTCAACTCGGTCATTACCGAGTTGACTCAGTCAAACTCACTGAGTTGACTCGATACCTCCATCCTTATACCGCCTCAACACCACAAATCTAATCCCTAACCCATCGACACCTATCTCCAATCTAGACTCAATCAAAAACATTTTAATCTCAGATTCGTTCAAACTTACAAAGATCTATTTAGACCGAGTATGTTTGAACTTATGTCATCACAGATCCATGTTGGGACTGAACCCATCTTAATATACGAAATCTTAAGAATGATTTAAAACATGCGTGTTAGAATCAGTTCTTTATTTCGTTTCAAACTCAAAAATTTAACCAACATGCAATTAATATACAACACCTTACCCGAGACCATTTATTACGATCTTGAAGCTTTTTAACAAGAATACTTGAATTAAATAATAAAGATTCGTTGAAGAGCTCATGATTCGAGCTTTGCATGTCAAGGATTCACGTGGGTATTGACGGTTTTGTGATAAATAGTTTCGTGGGTTTAAGGTTGTGAGGATTATGGAGATAGATGGTGATTGAGTTGGTGTGATTCGTGGGTTTTATTACCTACGGGTGTGATGAGATAGATGAGGGGGTAGCAGTTTTGATTGTGGAGATGATTTGGTGAGATTGGATGGAGAGATTTGGTGACGGAGGTTACCAGATTAATGGGAGATGAAGGAGTTGTTGGGGGCGGATGTTACTAGGTGAAAGGATTAGGTGTAATCTGAGAGTGAAATTAGGGCTGGAGTTATTTAACTCAATTGGTGATGGACCGGGTTTCAGATGGGTGATGGGCCACGAATTATTTTGTCAATGGGTGTTGGGCCATGGAACTTATTTACTTAATATGGGCCATGGAACTCAATTTTGGTTAACCCATTGGCTAAGTTTATATGATTTTAAACCGTGTGTTTTTATAACACTTACACACAAATTTTTTAAAAAAAAAAAAATAAATTTGTTGTGTATTACGTTTTAATTCATTGTGACATCCGGTCGGGACAAAATGTGTCGAGACATTGTTAAGGAGAATAGATGCTCAAACAAGCAAATTCCTTTTTTGAATTTGTAGTTTTTTTGTCGCATTTGTGATTCTTTAATTTTTTCTTGACATTGTTTGGGTGACGAGAAATGTGACGCGAAAAATTGAAGTGACAAATGTGACAAGAATCTATTTTGACGAGACCAAGAAAGAATGGGCGATTTTTTAGTGGCTTCAGATTTTGTTTGATCGGGTATTAATTACGTGACGTTGAAGACGGATTTTTCGAAGGCGTGTATTTATTTTATCTTTTACTAGATAACTTGCTCGTACTTAATCCTAGAATGAAGACTTGGTTATCTGGTTTCCGGGTTCGGGGTGGATGGTTGATGACTCGGATAACTATCACTTAAAGGGGTTACATTGTTGTACTCAGTGTCACGCGCTTAGTCGACGTGGATAATTTCAAGAGGTGTTGTTCTTATAGACTTCTTCAGTGATGCATTGAGTACTTAGAGATTTCTCCACCGTTCTTCATTCAACAATAGTGCAAGCTTAAGTCACAAGATCGAAGGATTTTTATTCAGCTTCACGTTTGATGTATCCGGTTCATTCTTTCAGTGGTCACTTCAAATTGCTTTCATGTGGTATGGTAAAGGTGGCCATGGAGAGTTTATGAGAAGAGATTTTCGATCAACAGCTGATTCTCACAAAATATATAATTCAGCTTATTTATTATTCTCACGAGATTTCAGGTTCATGTGCGTACAATTTATTGATGGTTCCGAGTTTCGAAACCATCAAGGGGGAAGAAGCAGACACATTGAACGCACAACGAGTACACGTGATGAACTTCATACCTTCTTTTGATTTGAAGATATTCCGGGATGACATTTGTCATAGCCGCAGAGAAATCAGTGTTTTAACTCGTGTCGTTATCAATATCCAAACGGTACACTACTGATTCGAGGTTTAATTGTTTGATTGTTGCAATTAAACATCATCATTATCCTATATGCATTCCCGGGACTTAATTGACTCTGGTGCATCTCCGGAAGAAGACGTGTGCATTTCCGGGACTTAATTGACTCTGGTGTTACGATGTCAACTTCATGAATGGGATAAAGTGTCCACTTCAGTATTTGAGCTTCACAATTGGGATTGATTTACCTTCTTCAACTATGTGGGGGAAGAAGTGTCTTGATTCTTTCTGGTATGCATAACTTGAAAGCTCAGGGGGAAGAAAAATTCAGAAGAATTATTCAAGCGTGAGATGAAAAGTTGTTGATCTACTTGGGGGAAGCTATTTAAAATGCTTCTACATCAAGTTTACGTGGCATGAATTAGGGGGAAGCTAATTCAGAAGCTTCTCCTTAACCAGAAGTGTATGGGTTACTTAGCTCGTGCCGTTACAGTATTTCTACTACAAGTTAAAGATGAGTCGTTTTGAAGTCAAAGGCCTCAGAAGACATCATCAGCATTAGATGCTTCATGGAAGCTCTTGTTCTTAATTATTTTGTACTTGATAGGTAGAATATTGTAAGGAATTCTACACGTCGTCCCATGGGGGAAGATTGTTGGAAACTCACTTTATGTGACGACATTTAAGAATTCCCGTTAGTTATCATAGTCACGCACATTTAGACTAGACTAGGCTCTTTGTAATGTGCGTGACTATATATACCCCTCCTTAGCTTCCAAGGAGGGGTGTTGATTGTTATTTTATTCATTTGGGAATACACACATTTTACTCTCAACCTCTCTTTCTCTCTCTCTAAGCCAACAATGGCTTCCACCACCACTTACCACCACATTAGACCACCGGATCCGATTTAGGTTTTCTACAGTTATCCAATCCGGTCATGGTCAAGAAACATGACGGAAGTTGGCGCATGTGTGTGGATTTTACGGATCTAAACAAGGCCTGCCCACAGGATTGTTACCCGTTACCGGAAATCGACTGGAAGGTGGAATCCCTATGTGGGTATCCTTTTAAATGCTTCTTGGACGCATATAAAGGGTATCACCAGATTCAGATGGCGGAGGAGGATGCAGAAAAAACGGCGTTCCATACGAGCCAGGGCGTATATTGCTATACGAAAATGCCGTTTGGACTGAAGAACGCCGGTGCTACATATCAACGGCTGGTGGACAAAGCTTTTGAATCACAGATAGGTCGTAACTTGGAAGTCTATGTGGATGACTTGGTTATAAAAAGTCACACGGAGGAGGTACTTCTCCGGGATGTCCAAGAGACATTCGACACACTAAGAAGGATTAAAATGAAGTTAAATCCAAAGAAATGTACGTTTGGGGTAACGGAGGGAATGTTCCTTGGATATTTGATTGATCCAAACGGCATCAAACCTTGCCCAGAGAAGACGGACGCAGTAATACAACTGCCATCCCCCCAGACACGGAAGGAGGTGCAATCCTTAAATGGGAAACTAGCCGGGCTGAATAGGTTCTTATCTAAATCCGCAGAGAAGTCATTACCCCTATTTAAGACACTCAAGAAGTGCATTAGGAAGGGAGACTTCCGGTGGACGAAGGAAGCCGAGGAAGCTTTCGGCCAACTCAAGCAGCATCTCGCATCCCTCCCTATGCTAGTAGCTCCCCGGCCAAAGGAGGAACTCATTATGTATCTCTCAGCCACTCATGGCGCAATAAGCGCGGTACTTATGACAGATAGAGATACAGTGCAAACTCCGGTCTACTTTATAAGTAGAACACTACAAGGGCCGGAGCTGAATTACTCCCCTATGGAAAAATTGGTGTTAGCACTAGTGTTTGCTACAAAGCGACTGCGCCGGTACTTTCAGGCGCACCCAATTGCAATCATTACAGATCAGCCAATCAAGCAGGTTATTTCTAGACCGGACGTGGCAGGGAGGCTATAGAAATGGAGCATCATATTGGGGGAGCACAATATATCTTATAGGCCAAGGACGGCTGAGAAAGGCCAGATCTTGGCAGATTTCCTAATCGAGAAACCGGATGAGGAAGGGCCAATCATTAAGCAAGACGAGACTCCAAAAGAACCATGGGTGTTGTTCACGGACGGATCTTCGTGTACAGACGGGTCCAGAGATGGTCTCATTCTCACAAATCCGGAAGGAATGGAATTCACGTATGCCCTCCGTTTTGAGTTCACGGCCACCAACAACGAAGCGGAATATGAAGCATTAATTGCGGGTTTAAAAATCGCCGCTAGAATGGGAGTCCGCAACCTTGAGGCCTACGTGGACTCACGGCTTGTCGCGAACCCAACTTTTGCATCAACACCCATTGGGCGGGTTACGAAACTAGTATATATATATATATATATATATATATATATATATATATATATATATATATATATATATATATATATATATATATATATATATATATATATATATATATATATATATATATATATATATATATATATATATATATATATATATATATATATCTACATTATATATAAGAGGAGGGATATGCCACATAAGCATCCCTTAATGCCATGTCATCATTATTTTACAGAAAATTTCGAAAATTTAAAAATACGGCAGTTGCAAGGATTGAACTCGGGTCTAAGAGTCTTGACAAACACACTCCAACCGATGGAGCAAGAAAGATATTGTGTTCAACTAACCAAAACTAAATTGATATACTACATAATAACAGGTACCTTTCAAAAGCCCATTAGCGTACCCAGTACCCACTGGCGATACAAACAAATTAGAAGGAAACTGAAAAAACCCTACCCAAGCTCACAAAGTCAATCGTTTCAAAAACATCATCGTTACAAAATTAAACCAAGGAACATGCAATGAACCGTGTTTGTTGTCTATAGTTTATAGGATGATTATGAAGGTTTTCCCATGATATTTACTTCATTCACTTTTTGTTAGTCTTTCTGAAGATTTAGTTCATTTTTCTCCTCCTGAATAGGTCGATATTACCAGTTCGGTATCAATAAGTGATCCTCAAAATATACAGGCATGCAGGTTAATCGTCTTCTTTGTAGGTTGGTTTTCGTAATGAGTCATAAGACCATAGGTAGGTCGATCTCTTGAAAACTCATATGTCGAAGTGAATGATTTTTATGTGAATGCTTTGTGTTACTCTTATCATTAGATCTAGTGGTGTAGATTTTTTCATTCCTTTTTTTTTTCTTTCTGGAAGTTGAATAAGACGCTGGAAGGAGAGCATCAAGTTGAGGTTTGGGAAGCTCACAATCACCAATCCAAGTAGTAATTGCATCACCTTCAGGCGAGCTTATTACAGGTTAGAATACATCTACTTTCTTATTTATCTTTTCATATTTACTTTCACCATGCTTTCTATATACTATATCGATATCTGTTTTTGTTTGTCCAAATCTCCGCCCAGTTCATCGTGTTTCATCTCTTTTCTTATGTCTTTTTAACATCTATAACAAGTCATGTTTCAGCTTCCCACTTCCTGTTATCTATTTGTTTCTTAGCTGACTATGCTTTAGTAGAAGAAGATGTTGGCATACTGGTAATTCATGTTCAGTGATAGTGCTATTAAGCTATGGAAGGGAACCTAATGAACACGTACCTTTACTAATTTATTTGCGTTATTTCTTGATATTTTTCATCAGCCAATGTAACCGGATGTCCTTACAACAACTAATTTTTGCATATATTAACTTATAGGTAAATCTTTAATAAATGAACCTACAGGTAACACTTTTAAAGTTTACTTGATGCCAATATATGTAACTATTCACATCTCATATCTGATTTATAAATGGTCTAAATTAATATGTGTAACTGTGTATATTCTAGGAATAATATAGGGCCAGCACCACGATGTTGACCATGATGTTAAACCATTTGTGAGGAAGACTCTTGAGATTAATCGTAGAGGGTTGAGGGAAGGAGCAAGTCTTTTGAAAGTTGTGCGTACCTATGAATATTATATTGTTATACACATGCTTCTATAATTGATTAAATTACCAAGTTAAGCTCAATATTGAGAAAAACCATTTGTTGTATTTCATTTTATGGAACATTAGTTGGCTAATAGCGAATGATTCTGCAATTGTAGGTTCATTTTTTGGTAGTATATTATGAAAACGTGATCAGTGAAACAAGAATGAGGCCAAGGGACATAGTGAGTGCCTCAAATGGAAAAACTATTAAGGTACTTCCCCGTACAGTCTCGGTTGAGTTGTTATTGGTACTTTGAAGGTTCTAAATGATTTAATATGCAAGAGTGGTGTCTCTGGCTCTCTGCTGAAGGAGGTGGAGTCGTCATTGAGGGATCTGCTTCTTTCCCTGAAGCTCGCATTGTAACTCCCTGTCGTCGAGACAAAAAAATGGAATATTGTGATAGCAGATGTCTATGACATGAGGAACAAGGTGTATTCAATTTTACATATTGAAAATTGTTATATGCATACCTGTGTTCAAGAAACAACCATCAACCTTAACAGGCTTGTAGAAGTCTTCCTTAACCCTTCTCTCTCTGGCTCCATAGCTAACTCATGCAAGGTGATCAATGCAGCTGTAAATTAAGTGAGCTTATAAGCCCTAATGTCATGTATACTTATTCAAACTACATATTTGTTGTTCTATGCTGTTATTTAGTTTATTGTATCTTCTTTCCTTTATTGAGAAAGTGGAACTGAGAGCCATATGCTAGGTGACCTAGACCTAGAAACACAAGCTACTATTGAAAAGATGATGGTAAGTACTGCACGCCAAATTATTTAGTCCACTTTTACAATTCAATGAAATGCGACTAATGTTCCAAAAATCTGTATTTTTTAGTTTGACCAACGCCAAAAGTAGATGGGCAAGCCGCGGGACCCAACTGAAAAAGGTCGGCTTTTGGTTATTAGAGGCTGTAGAAATAAGATATAAAGAATTAGCTTTCTTTAATATAATTTTGGGAGGTAATTGCGCAATTTGATATTTTTAAACCATTAGGGTTACAAGGTTTGCATGGTGAAATATTTCAACAATGAACTGCACTCACACAAGAAAATCAGGAATAAGATGCTGATCTTAGCTAAATTAAATTTATGTTTCTAAGACTTTTCCTGCTTTAACCCGTCTAGATCCTATTAATTTTATGTCTCGGCGGAGATGTTATGTCAAGTCCTTCTAAGCTACTTTGAGTTATCTTTGGTCCAATGCAGTTAGACATGAATTTCTTATATCAAAAATAGACTTTTAATACGCAACGACTTGCATAAAGAATCTTTGATGTTTTTATCGTTTGTTGTACTATATCCTCTATTTTATGTAGGAAGACATATATTAGTTGAATGTTATACATTATTTATTGTTAACAGGTTTGGTTGTGACAGATCCCGATGGCAAGCTGGAATTTGAGCATTGAAATTTTATCGAAGTGGTTCAAATGGTACCTGAGAAAGTAGATTGGTGAGTCTATTAGAACTTCGGTTGAATCCCTCTAACTTTGCCAAACATTTAACATGCATAATATCTATCTACTTATGCAAAAAGCAAAACGGTATGTGTAATCAGAACATCAGAGTATGCGGGACTTCATTGTTCTCAGAAGATAGACATAATACTTGATTTTTTCCATCTCTTTGTCATTGTTGTTTTAGGTCAATAAAGAAGCATTATATTTTAATTGTTAAGTTGGGTTATGGATTATGTTTGTAGGACATGTTGAGATGAAGCAAAGGAGAAACTTAAGCAACTTGGTGAGTTTATACTCAAACCCAAATTAATGAGAAAAAATCAAGAGCCTTTTTTGATTTATTTAAGCAGAACATGCAAAACTTCACAGTGTAGGCTAATGTATCAGAATTCACTCTCAGGTATAATTGTATTGGTGGTAATGCTGCTACTTCGGTACTAAAAATTGTTAAGGTGATATTATATTTGTATATTTAGGTGTATATATGTAATAGAAGTGTGTTGTTTGTGAAACGGTGTTCTTCCAACATATTAAAATCATTTTCTTTCTCTGCAGGAAGCTTCATTGCCGTGTTAATTATGCACAAATTGGTGCACAAAGGATGAGAATATTTCAACGAATATTCATTGAGTCTCCACGTGTACTTGAACCTACTGCTGCACCTCCTGTTGTTGAGGCTCCTACCATTGCTGTTGATGTGCCTGCTTGGCGCCTACCAATGCTGATGATGGTCCTGCTGCTTCCATTGCTGATGATGCAAGTTTTTCTGATGATGTAACTTTTCATTTGTTAGTATATTCTTTTTTCGATAATGTGTGTGAATTAAGAGAATTAAAAACATGAGTTATAATAGCAAGAGTTTTGCTATGACATATGAGTTGAAAACGAACCTTTCATCTGCAATCTATCAGCTACTAAGTCGAATGACAAGATTACAGATCCTTTATTACTTTTTAAAGAGACGATGATGAATATACGGATGACAAGAACCAGAAGTAGAGGGTAAATTTCGTCAACGCTTATAATCAGATAAAAATACGCTAAAAGTTCAAGAAACATGCATTTGTATTGTAGCAATGAACTTTTATACAGCTCACTATAAGCCCTTTCACATTTTTGAGTTATTGCGGCTGTTTTTGAAGAATTTAACAGGAATGAGGGTGTTTGTCTTAGTATAATTTTGTACTTGATGAGCCATTATATTTTGAAATGCTATTAACCATGTTGATTGTTGAAGGAATTTTTTTATTCTTTACAGATTTTGCAATTAATCAGAATGCTACATGTCGTTATGGATCGTTTATTGAGACTCGCGAGTGGTTGTCGGCCCAAGAACATAAGTGTAGCCTCGCGGTGTTCAAAGTCATCAAAATTGAAACAGTGATTTAGTTTAAATGCATTTATGCAAGCTCTGAATATTTTGTGATTTGCAGGAAAGTTTGAGTTTAGTGGTGGCCGATATCCCAAATCTGTTTTGTAAGTTTTTGCAGTTGTATTTTGATTTAAAGTTTTTTATTTCAAAATATCTAAAATATTGGTTTAATCTACTTTTATTTTGGGCTTATGAGGTGATCTCATTTAGGCTCATTTAGGCTGGAAAGGTCATTATTTACCGTTGCAGCAACGACCTGTCATAAGGAAATGATACGAGTGAGAAAATTAAGCACTAAAATGCACAAGAAGCTTACATGGCTGCCATTGCTTCTGCAAAAGAAAAGCAAGAAGAGTCGATCATCGCAGCAGCCAGTGCTAGGTTGCATCTGCAATCTTTTGTTCTAAGAATTTGATTGGTGTAAAATTCAGTTGTAAAGTATGGACTTCATCGCCAGTTCTCCTCCCGGTGTAGAAGTCAGCCAACGTTGTATGAATCAAAGTTCTCATCTGTAGCGAATTTAGTCCCAACCATGTTAGAGGAGTCTAAATTTTCCAAGTTGGCGTCATTAGGTCTTTTTATAGCACATTTGAAGACAGCTCAATATCATATTGCACAAGGCGGCTATTTCGTATTTCTCGGACCACCACGGCACCAACTGCCTCCAATGCAGCATCAGCTTGGTTTAAAAAGTCCACCTACAAAGGTAATTCATTCCTTTACTTTCTGTTTCAAACAGAAGACATAGAACGCTGAAAATTTTTGTGGTTTATAGCTTTGTTCACTTCGTTAGTACCTCTGAGATACTGGAACATGTCTACACCATACAATCTGAAATACTCTGTACTACAGATACCAGAAGCAATTTCAATTCAAGGAAATAATGTTGATGTGCTGGCGACTATACATATTTCAATGTATCATCTGCTACACTATTGTGTTGTTTTGTTTAATTCAATTGACCACCATGGCAGTAGATAGAAGGTCAACATATAAAGCCTGAGGCAAGTAGTGAAGGTATATATATATAGGTAACTTGCAGTTTCCTGTTTGGTTAGTTTATGCTATTAAATGAGGAAAATTGAAAGTATTGGTGCTTCTTTTCTTATGTCTATCTTTCAAGAATGTCGTAAGTTGATTTTTTAAGCGTGAAAACCTGATAATTTCGCCAACTTTTAAATATGATCTTCACATTTATAATATTATCAATTGTATACGCAGAGTCTAACTCTTAAATGATCTCAAGCCGCGCAAAACAGTCCTAAAGAACTCGTGGTGATACACACAACTTTCAAGAGATCAAGGGTTGACCAATTTCTCATTAACAGACATTGGGGTTCGAGATTCCATGGTAAAAGCTCTGAGAGACTAAAGAAGGAATTTGGTATATCGGATCAGTCTTGTAATGCTTGAAGAAGTGTTCCTTAACATTGCAAAACAGGCAGAGTTAAGAAGTGCTGCAACTTAAGGACCATTCACAACATTGGCATTTCCCTCAAACTTCTCTTCAAGTAAGTATTCCACCTCAAGTTTGTATTATCATTCTTCCCACCTCTACATGTTTTAGGTTGAAATGGGTCATTTTTCATAAGTAGAAAATTTAGGTAATTATGAATGTGTTAAATTATGATTACAAAAGACTCGAAATGGGTCTGATTAGAATGGATTAGCCCCTTCTTCTGTTTGCATATTCTTTTAGTTAATATGTTATGGTAATTATGAATATACGCAAAAATATGTTGTTATGGCTTATGACTTTTGGAGTACTACTTTAGTTGATGTGAATTTGAAGTTGCACAAGCGTAGTAAATAAACAACCCACAACAACCCTTTTAAAGGTATAATTTTCAGGAATATGTTGTCGTGAATTCTTTATATGACTTTCGCTTATGAAGTTTTGCGTTGCAGTCTGCAAGGGAGTGAATAGAACTTCGAATCTACATCAGTAAAAAGAAGGTAAATTATCCAAACTATTCAGTGAAAGTCATTTAGTTAATACTCTCATATTCCTTTTTTTTGTACAAGTTTTGTCCTTTTTGTATTTTTACAATCTTAAAGGATGGAAACACCTGTTCAACCTTCAGGTGTAAGCATCATATGGTAGATATTCATAGAACACTCACTTTATGAAAAAAAATCAAAATCCCCGAGTGCTTAGAAAAACAAGTTACAATTGCCAACTATATCATCCCGTTCACTTTGAGAACAGAGGAAAGAGCCGCCAATAATATTATACATTTGACTTTTGCAAGTCCAGGAGACAAGATGGTAGCATAAATCCCAGAAGAAAGCTTAGCTAAGGCACTAGAATTTGCAATTGTGTATCCACTTACTCTTCATATGAGCGTCGGCCAACTGACTGGGAAAAACAGAAGATCGTGCTAAAACCACGATGTCATCATCTTTTGTCTAGGACTTATTTGCTGCAGCAACTGATACAACGACGAGCACCTTGGAATGGGCAGTGGCTGAGTTACTACACAACCCAGAAAAAATGGCTAAACTTCGATCTGAGCTGGAGGAAATCATTGATAAGGACATCATGATTGTTGAAGAATCAGACATCTCTAAGCTCCCATACCTAAATGTTATTGTCAAAGAAACCTTGCGGCTACACCCGCCAGCCCCGTTTCTTCTCCCTCTCAATGGATTCACCATGCCTAAAGGTGCCTAAATTCTGTGTAATATGCGGGCTATTGGTCGTGACCCCGTCCATATGGTCCGAACCTCAGTTGTTTATGCCAAAGAGGTACTTAGATATCAACATTAACTAAAAAGACCGAGACTTTGAGCTCATTCTATTTGGTTCTGGGAGGAGAATGCATTTTGGTTACAAATAACGTGTATAACATAGAAAATAGTTTGTTAAGCAAGTTTATAAATAAGACAGAAAGCGTTTACAAAACATATGACAATACAAATAACTGGAAAAAAATCTTACTGTTGGGTCCTTTTCATGAATGGGTTGTTGTTGTAATGTTTATTTGGTATTGTAGAGTGATACCGCTGTATTAAGCGAAATAATGGATTGTTAGAGAAAAAAACATCACCAATATGTATAAATATCAATTATGCGCTTAGGACAAATCTTAGTTGCACAAGCAGCTATAGGTTTTATTGTCACAATAAAGTTACAATCACAACCATGCCAAACATAAAAACAAAATTTCTAAAAGGAAAAATTAAAATATAGATTAAAAAATGGGATACCGTTTCACGATACCTCTAATCATAAGTTCATAACCATACACAGGTAGCTTAACTCTCTTATTGACACGTTGATCACTATAATTTGAAAAAGGTATTTAATGTAATGAATTGGCTCCAAATAGATGCATTGCGTTTATTTTTTAACACCTACTGAGAAATAAGAAATTTTGCAAATGTGACCATTAAGAAAAGTGCTAAAAGAGTTGCTGATGAAGTATAATAACTTAATAATATTTCTTTTTGCTTATTCACTTATTTGTAGCCTAGATGAGTAGATGATCATGAAAATTTTCCATCGGCAGTTCTACCACTTAGCCCAAGGTCGAATATAGGATTTATTATATTTAGAGGTGATAAATCATGTTCACATGTTTAGAATTGGGTTATTTGGACTTTTTTTAACTAATGGATTAAATGGGTATTTATTTTTATTTTAGTTGGACTATTTGGACAATATAAAAGTATTAAGTTAAATAAGTGGTTATTATGGATAATATGTGATGGGTATTTTTTGTCAATGAATTAATCTTGATTCTATTTGTTTGTCATGTATATTGTCCAGTTGACCCATGTCCATTTGGTGCAATGTCCATTTAACGCAAGTTCATTTGGTCCAAATATTAAAAATTGTTCATTTAGTCCGCGTGCATTGACCAACGTCTATTCGACCCATTGCCCATACCCGTCCTACCCACCCATTTAACCACCCCTAATTACATTATAACAAATTTGTTTTGTGTTCACACTTTTTTCTTCACACTTTAAATAGTGTGAACTTTTTTATATAAAATATTCATATTTAAAAGTGTAACGTATTAAAATATTAACACATAAAAGTGTGATGCATTGTGTTAAAATCATAGTTTCAAATATCAACTCTTTAAAGTGTGAAGTTTATTATAAATGTGCAATCTTAAAAGTGTGAAATTATTTCTTACACTCAATTTGTTCACACCAAGAACATTAGATAGTGTGAACTTGTTAAATTTAAACACTTTAAAATATGAAAAAATGCCATAAAAATGTGAAAAATTAACTAATTTGTTAGGCTTAGAATTTTTAAACTTTTACCTATCGATCACAAGCTTACGGAATGTGGTCTTTTTAAGGTTTATAAGTTCACGTAGTTTAAACGTGGTTGGACTTTTACTGTAGTCAAATTATTATGTATTGGTTACTAATTTTTTCATTTTAGAACATAAATTTTATGTACTAAGCAATTTAAATATCACAAATGTTTTTGTTTGAGATATTTATCTTTATTCATTATTTACGTACGTGCATTTAGAATTTTCAAGTAATAGTATGAACCTATCTCGCACAGGGTTATTAGCCTTTAAGACAAAAAAATGTTGTCTCACGTTGAACAATAGAAGATAATATTATTTTCAAATATATTTGGTATGACAATTAACAAAAGATAGTGCCAAACATTATCACAAGTTAGCTTGATTCTACAAATTTTGTCCTTAAAAAAATAACAACTTTCCAAAATAAAATACTTATAAATGAAGATCATAAGTCATACCCGCCCATCGGGCGGGTTTTGCAACTAGTATATATATATATATATATATATATATATATATATATATATATATATATATATATATATATATATATATATATATATATATATATATATATATATATATATATATATATATATATATATATATATATATATATATATATATATATATATATAAATTGTATAGGTATAATTATGATTTGAAACCATGCTTTTTAATCCAGTCATAACCCAGTCACATCTTTAAACCAATAGGATTTGAGAAATTCCTAGAAAATCTCCATTTTCCACTTTTTTGTGATTTGGAATCGCACTTTTTTAAAACTGCGTTTTAGAAACGATGTTTTGGAACTTTTCTGAAATTGCGTTTTGGAAACGCATTTTAGGAAATTGTGTTTTCGAAACAAAGTAGTTTTGAATCCTGCGTTTTCGAAACGCAGTTTTGAAAATTGCATTTTCAAACGCAGTTTTTGATTATTTCCGTATTCTTTAAAAAACATATGCCATTAGCAAGAATTGAACATGAGACCTTTCGTTTAGGGTTAATCAAACTAACCAACTTGCTATGATAAGGTTTTTGTTTAAATGTTACTAACCCATATACTTAAACTCATTAAAATTGAATACTTTTATTTTTTGTTTTTAATTTTTGAAATATTTTTATTAGTTTTCTTTTTAAGTTTCAAATTTTTTTATTTTCTAAATTTTGGAATAAAAACATGTGTATTTTAACTTTTTTTTTATATTTTCTAAAAATCATGAAATTTTTATATTCTAATTTTAAATAGAAACTAGAAAACCCCATATTACCCTTTTTCTATTTTTTCCAAAATAAAAATAAAACATGTTCACATATCTATTTCTAACACAATTTTAAGTTTTCGTCACTTTTTTATCTTTTTTTTTTAAAAATTACGTTTCAACAGTTTCTCATTTTTTGTCAGTTTTTTTTACGTTTCTTCATTTTTCACGTTTTTGCCATTTTTTAAATGTTTTTGTCAGTTTTTTTATGTGTTGTTTACATTTACGTCAATATGTTTACGTTTTCGTCAGTATTTTCCTAAGTATTTTTAATTTTTCTCTTCGATTTAGTAAGTTTTTTTCAGTATTTTACGTTTTCGTCAGTATTTTTACATTTCCGTCAAATTTTTTACGCTTTCGACATAAATATTTATATTTTTGTCCTTACGTTTTGGTCTGATCTTTACTTTTCCTTCCTATTTTTTTACGTTTTCGTTAGTGTTTTTACGTTTTTGTCTTAATTTTTACGTTATCGTCCGATTTTTTTATGTTTTCTCTGATTTTTTACGTTTTCTTCAGCTTTTTTATGTCTTCATCCGATTTTTTACGTTTAAGTAAGGGTTTTTTACGTTTTGTCTGATTTTTTACGTTTTCGTTCGTTACGTTTTAGTCTAATTTTTACGTTTTCGTCAATGTTTTTACGTTTTTCATCAACATTTCTACCTTTTCGTCCGAAATGTGCAAACAAATATGAGCAAAACGTAAAAACGCTGATGAAAACGTACAAAAACGAACAAAAACGTAAAAATACAGACAAAGACATAAAAATAATGACAAAAACGTAAAAATATTGACGAAAATGTAAAAATACTGACAAAAACGTAAAATTCTTGACGAAAACGTAAAATTACTGATGAAAACATATAAATGCTAGCAAAAATGTAAAAACGTTGACGAAAACGTAAAAATGCTGATGAAACCCTAAAAATCGGCCGAAAACGTAAACAAATTGGGCTAAAATGTAAAAAACCAGATGAAACCCTAATAAATCGGACGAAAACGTAATAATGCTGATGAAAATATAAAAAAAACTTATGAAAACCTAAAAAAGCTGATGAAAACGTAAAAGAACTTACGAAAACGTGAAAAAAGAACACGGAAAAAAAGATGAAAATATAAAAAAAAGCTAGCAAAAACGTGAAAAAGTTGATCATGAAAAAAAAACGATTGAAAATGATTTCGTCTAAACACTGATCATTTTTTTAGAAAATGAAAAATACCATCTAAACAGGTGTTTAATATTTTCAACTCTACTCTAGAAAAGAAAAGTTTTTCCTTCTATAGAAATTTAGAAGAAGAAAATTATGAAAAATCTTTCACAACTAAACAGCTTATTTATATTTTGTTTTTAATTTTCAAAATATTTATATTAGGTTTCTTTTTAAGTTTCAAACTTTTTTATTTTCTAAATTTTGGATTAATTCTCGCAGCTCAATAATTATCCGAGCGTAAAGGTTTAGACATGTAAAAATTTTCTTAGAATAACAAAAATTAAACACACAAAACTTGCGTCAGATAAAAATATATTTAAAGACCCAAAATAACAATTGCTACTATTAAACTTGCGTCATTCCAGTATAGGAAAATAACATAACGCTATTTTGTGAAATTTGGTATTCTTTTTAAGGTTTATCCGAGTGTAAAGGTTTTTGTTTTCATTAATGCGTGTTTGTGAGGTTTAGACATGAAACTTTTTTGTTAATTTTCGAAATATTATTTTTTATATTCAGATTAAATTTAAAATCTTTTAAAAATATCTATTTTTAATATAAATTTAATCGTAATATAGCAATATATCAAGTTACGATTTCACCACGGGTTAACCCGATCAAGTTAATAGGTAACGAGATCGATCATTGGGTCAACGCGGTCGAGTCACCGGTTCACGGGTTCATCGTCAATGGTTCCTTCATATTAAGAAAAAAAAATCCCGCTCGTTGACCACAAATAAACGTTACTTAAGCGTAAACTATAACTAAAAATATACTAAAAATTAAATTACAAATTCAAGAAACTAAAAACGCACAACGTAAAACCCTCTGAAACAAGAAAAAAAGCGACCCCACCCGTTGGACGGGTTACGACGCTAGTGTATATATATATACATATATATATATATATATATATATATATATATATATATATATATATATATATATATATATATATATATATATATATATATATATATATATATATATATATATATATATATATATATATATATATATATATATATATATATAGGGATGGGTTCTAGAGAAAACCTTATGTTCGTAGAAAACTTAGAAAACAAAAAGACAAGGTAGATTTTAGAATATATCAAACCTAAAGGGTAAATAATGAAAATTACAAAAAAAGCGGAGGGGTAAAGTTGCCAAAGTCCTAAACTAGTACCACCAACCCCTTTCTAATCAATACACACCGATCATTCGGTCAAAAAAAATACACACCGATCAGAACACACACAACCCTTGTTCACAAACACACAGATGAAAACACACACACAAATCAACATTCGATATTTTTTTCAAAGATCACACACATCGATCATACTAATCAGTGTTTATGGCGAAGAAGATATAACTAACGATTTAAAAATGTAAGTGCCCTAATTTTTTCATATTAATTAGTTTATTATGGATTTAGAAACGATTTTCGTTTTCAGCTACTCGTTTAATTCGAGGAACGATTAACAAGAGGCGTAAAAAATAAAATGAAGATTCAGGTAGTCGTAAGATATATAATTTTTGTTATTTTGTGTTAATTTATCAATTATCTGTTATTTTTTATGTTATTTATGAAATATGCATTTAAAAAAATATGTTTGTTTTGGTTAATATATTATATGACTTTTGGATAATGAATCAAAAATTTAGAGAATATGTTTGTTTGTTTTATCAAGGCATCAATTTTAAATATGTTTGTATCAGTTAATACGTATATCACAATGATGTTTGAATTGGTTAGTACGTGTGTTAGTAACACAAGGAATCAGTAATACATATATGTTAAAATAGGGCATGATGAGACTGTATTTATACATAGTCTCATCGTCCAAATCGGGCTTAAAACGCTTAAAATATCATCAAAATACCCATATATGTGCTTGTATTTGTTCATTGTGTATTTTAGGTACGGATATCGTGAATTTACCAAAAGATCAAAGGAATCAAGCAAAAACGAACACGGGAAACGAAGCCGCACAAAGAACCGGACCCGAATCATGAATTTCCTTTGAAGTCCTTGAAGTTTTGAAGATTGGCATGAATGGTCCCTCAAATTTGGAAGACTTGGTAATTTATACCCCTGTAAAACTCATATATTACATTGGGGTCGCTAAATTTCCATGATTATACAAGTATGGCCCTTGAAGATCTCAAAGATTACAAGTTTAGTCCTTATATTCATCTTATTAAACTTAAAAGGACTAAAAATGCCAAATGCCCAAACATTTAACAAAGGAAAAAGGAAGTTGTGGCTGCTAGAACTTATTTGATAACTATATGAGACTTGAGGGGGCTTTCCTGGGGAGACAACCAAACTTGTCCCAGCCACTCACCCAACGCCACATCACCCCACTCAACTCCATCCTCCAATCAACATCCACCTTACCCCCACGTCAGGTTTCCACTTACTCCTTTTTTATTAAACTTTGTTTAAATTCAAAAAATGGGGGAAACAGGTTTTTAAAACGAGTTTACTCCTAATCCTAATCTAAACACTCTCCCTAACCCAGTTAATCCCATAAACCCTAATCCCACTCTCACTCAAATCAAAGGGGTTTAGGGAATTAAGCTCCAGATTGATGATTAACCATCACACAAACCAAACCCAACTATAAAACCTCCACCCCGTGACTCCAAAGTGGACCCCCCATGTCCCCTGTCTCCCCAAAAATGGCAACTTAAGCATCTTTCAGTCATCCAACGGTTTTGATGCATCTCTTTGGTCCCCAAGGACCAAATAAGCGACCAAGATCAATCACTCCAGCTGGACTTCACAAGATGGCAGTTTTGACCCATTTTGACGAATTTGACCAAGGGCAATAGTGGAATTTTCATGTTTTAGGGTTTTGTAGCTAGAATGTTCTACTTAGCACTATATAAAGAGCAACCAACTTGTGGTTTGCCTTTGTTCCAGTTTTTATCAATTGTAACTCTTTTTTTTAATTGAGTATTTAGAGTAATTTTTCAGAAAAACTTGCATTGATAATCACTGTGTTCCTTTTTAATTCTTGTTTTAGTATAAACCTTAGTTTAATATTTTGGGTTTGTGTTAAGTCCTCTTAAGGAAACTAACTTTTGGTGAAAGGAAACTTAAGCCATAAGCACGTTTCTCTTATCAGCTTATAGAAGCTTATAAGACTTGTTTGATTGACAACCAAACAAGCCCTATAAGTTTGTATAAGTCCTTATTTATTTGTTTTAAAAAAGGATTTCAGAAAGTTTGTTTCAAGGATTTCAAAAGTTCATTTTCCAAGTTTCACTTTTATAGCTATAAGCTATAAGGTGACTTGTCCATAAGTCAAGCTTATAACCTATAGGCTTGAATCTCAGGTCACTCTTTGTGTTTGTTTCCATTTTGGCAGGTTACAATTGCTCAAGACATATTGGGGTGATTTGGACTGCTAAGTCATCACCTAGCATCTCTACATCAAAACAAGCACTCTCTCTCAGCTCATAAGCTCTTCCTTTTAGCTTATTTGGTGATGGCATCAGCAGGCCATAGCCTGGCCTGGATGTAGGTCAGGAAGGTATAGCTTGAACCCACCAACCTGCTATTATTTTGATGTTTGTGTGATTTTGAGTGGCTGATTAATTTGGTGTTAAATGTTGGATTAGTTTATGTTAGATAGATTGATTATGCATGTTAGTTAAGTGTTAGATCAGTTTAGTTATGATTTGAGTTGCTTTGGTTTGTTAATTTTCAGTTTGCAGAAATTAAAGGGGTGTTTGGATCTGTTTATTAAGTTAAGTAGTATTCATTTATTTGGTTTAAAGACGGCTTCAACACACTCAACAAGGTAGTGTTAGGTTGTTTTGTTAGTTTAGTTCAAGTTTTGTAGGATATAAATCAGTTTGCATGATATTATTTTGTTAGTAATAGCATAAATTCAGCAAAGCTCTTTTTCTGTCTTGGATTCATAGTAATTTTGCCCATCAATCTTGTTTAGTTGTTTGAATATAGGGTCATATAGGGTTGTTAATCATTTATTTGTGATTTGATAATCAATTTTGCAAGTGTGATAGCTTTAAAATCCACCCTAGTGCAAAGTAGATCAGTAAAAGCCTCCACAGGCCCCCTTTCTGTATACAGCAACTGCATTTGAGCTTTTTGTGTGTGAGTTTTGTATTGTGCTTGCTGATTTTTGTATTTATATTGACTCCCCACACTTCCATGAGTGTGGGGGTGCCCTTGTTGCCAAAAAACATCAAGAATTGAGCAAGTTCTAGATCAAAATACCACCAGATCCGTTTTTTAACACAAGCAGTGGGAACTCCTTTCCCACTGCTAGCTTTAGGGTTTCCCCTGTTTGGCTATAAGACAGAAAACAAGAAAGTGTCACTATCAGTTCTTTATTTTTTGTCTTTTGTGGAGTTTTTTAGGAGTTAGGATTTGATTCTTTTTGCATTATATTTCTTATTTTATTTCTGATTTTTCAGCATAATTATTTTTTAAGTTACTGTTCATTAAGTATTTTTTAGGTTATTTTGCATTTTTAATCACTTTTTAATTAATCTGATTTTGTCTTTTAGTGTAAAAAGTTTATATTTTTCAGTTTTAAAATTTTTCTTAGACTTAGAATAATATTTTAAGGTTTTTAGTTAAAAAATTTATTACTGTTTACTTTTTTAATTATTTTTTATAATTAATTTAAGTTAATTAGGGTTTAATTATTAAATAGTTTTGTCTTTTAGTGCAAATTTTTACATTTTTCAAACTTTTTCAATTTTCTACTGTTCATTAGGGTAATTTAGGATTTTTAAAATTGTCAAATTAATTTTGGCTTTATTTTATTATTTTTTAGGATTATTTTAATTTAAAAATAGTTTTTAGTGATTTAAAAATAGAAAAATAGTTTTAAAAATTTAGGAAAAATACTTTTTAGTCATTAAATAATATAAGTTAGTTATTAGTTCAATAAATTAATATTTTGGGTATTTTGTTAATTATATTTAATTTTAGGGCTTTAATTAGCATTAAAAATTGAATATTTAATTAATAAAAGGTTTTAAAATATATTTGTTGGATTTTTATTCTTATTTATATTATTTAAGACTTAGTTTAATATTTTAATTAATTTTTAGGTTTAATTTTTAATTTCGTCACGTTTTACGTATTTACGTTCGCGTTTTACGTCAACGTCGTAGTTTAAATCGTAGTCGTAGCTCGTCTTTAATTTTTCTCTTCTCAACCAAAAACGTCACTAATCCAAACATTGTTATTTTATATATTGGCACATTAATCCACACACCTCCTTCGAGAACGAACCCGCATTTATTCGGTTTTACGTTTTTCCTAAAGCGTATAACTTAATACTTGCCACTCATACGCGTTTTTCCTAAAACGTGTACGAAAAACTACTACATCAATTTTTGGTGAGTAGATACTTTACCTTGCTTACGTTACCACGCTATCCAATATTCATCTTTTTGCTATCGTTTTGTTGCAAAATAAGGCTAAAAATGGCCAAATTTTAAATTTTTTCTAGTTTTTCATAAGTGTTTAAGACACGAATGTAGGTTTTCCGATGGTGAGAATGAGAGTAATTTTTGACTCGACCGTGCGTGTTGAGCACTTAACTCGATTCCTTAACTTTTTAGGCTAAGTCTCTTAAATGAGGACGAGAAATGATAGAGTTATTTATAAGTCTCGTAATCGTCACGATCTTATGTGTAGTAATTATTAGCTTATTCTCCCAACGCTTTTGCATAATAAATTGTTAATAAATATTGATTTGGCGGTTTAGTCACTATTGTTGGGTGTCTAATTTGTTTTGGTAGCTTCCATGTAATTAAATTGGGAAAACATTGAGGATTCGCTAGCGTCACGGTTTTGAAGTATTGGCACCCGAATAATCGAAAGCTTCACCTAATAATAAGATTTCAAGTGCTCACCTAAATTAAGCAAAAATTTGAAGCTCACAAGGCCGAAAAATCTATGCCCAAATTGAAAGTGAATCAAGCCTTAATCTTCGAAGCTTTAAAGATCCAAAATTCGCTTTAGCGTGAGGATATACGTCTTTGGCTAATAAAACCACCGATGAGGCGGATAATAAAAGGCAAGGCAAGACCGAAGTCATAATAAAAGCTTCATGACGAAGTTGAATAAAAGATGGAGGTAAACCAAAGATAATAAGGCCCTTCTGTTAGGGGGCGTATAAAAGTCTTGGTAATAAGTCTCATGTTCAAAACCGTTATAAAACCGTGTTTATCGATCCTTCTTGTTGACTTAATTTTTTGACATCGTTGTCTATTGGGATGAATTATTGATTTAATGATTTTGGTTACACCGTTAAGTTTCTATTTTTAGACTTAATCTCTATTCACGCATAAGTCGATGATGTATCCTCGTGATCATTAAGACAAAATAAAATATAAGAGATACCAAGTAGGAATAAGGGAGTTTAGGTTCGTAATTAACACTCATGAGATGTGTTCGTGTTGCTAACTTATAATAACAATGATCTCGTTACACGCTTAGCATGGAATTGGGTGAAAATCGAGGACGACGAAATTATTTCTAACGAAGCATTCACGTGTTCTTGTTCTATGATCCTAAAAGTCACGTTCTCGTGATGAAAACAATACATTATGTCTAAAACACGTGTAGTAGTTTATTTAAGTTTATGTATTCAATAAAAGTCATCATAAAATGAATTTTGGAAGTGCTATGATACTTAATTCTAGCATTGCGTGGGGACACGGCAATGGTTTAGTATGGGGGAGTGATGAGACTGTATTTATACATAGTCTCATCGTCCAAATCGGGCTTTAAACGCTTAAAATATCATCAAAATACCCATATATGTGCTTGTATTTGTTCATTGTGTATTTTAGGTACGGATATCGTGAATTCACCAAAAGATCAAAGGAATCAAGCAAAAACGAACACGGGAAACGAAGCCGCACAAAGAACCGGACCCGAATCATGAATTTCCTTTGAAGTCCTTGAAGTTTTGAAGATTGGCATGAATGGTCCCTCAAATTTGGAAGACTTGGCAATTTATACCCCTGTAAAACTCATATATTACATTGGGGTCCCTAAATTTCCATGATTATACAAGTATGGCCCTTGAAGATCTCAAAGATTACAAGTTTAGTCCTTATATTCATCTTATTAAACTTAAAAGGACTAAAAATGCCAAATGCCCAAACATTTAACAAAGGAAAAAGGAAGTTGTGGCTGCTAGAACTTATTTGATAACTATATGAGACTTGAGGGGGCTTTCCTGGGGAGACAACCAAACTTGTCCCAGCCACTCACCCAACGCCACATCACCCCACTCAACTCCATCCTCCAATCAACATCCACCTTACCCCACGTCAGGTTTCCACTTACTCCTTTTTTATTAAACTTTGTTTAAATTCAAAAAATGGGGGAAACAGGTTTTTAAAACGAGTTTACTCCTAATCCTAATCTAAACACTCTCCCTAACCCAGTTAATCCCATAAACCCTAATCCCACTCTCACTCAAATCAAAGGGGTTTAGGGAATTAAGCTCCAGATTGATGATTAACCATCACACAAACCAAACCCACCTATAAAACCTCCACCCCGTGACTCCAAAGTGGACCCCCCATGTCCCCTGTCTCCCCAAAAATGGCAACTTAAGCATCTTTCAGTCATCCAACGGTTTTGATGCATCTCCTTGGTCCCCAAGGACCAAATAAGCGACCAAGATCAATCACTCCAGCTGGACTTCACAAGATGGCAGTTTTGACCCATTTTGACGAATTTGACCAAGGGCAATAGTGGAATTTTCATGTTTTAGGGTTTTGTAGCTAGAATGTTCTACTTAGCACTATATAAAGAGCAACCAACTTGTGGTTTGTCTTTGTTCCAGTTTTTATCAATTGTAAATCTTTTTTTTTAATTGAATATTTAGAGTAATTTTTCAGAAAAACTTGCATTGATAATCACTGTGTTCCATTTTAATTCTTGTTTTAGTATAAACCTTAGTTTAATATTTTGGGTTTGTGTTAAGTCCTCTTAAGGAAACTAACTTTTGGTGAAAGGAAACATAAGCCATAAGCACGTTTCTCTTATCAGCTTATAGAAGCTTATAAGACTTGTTTGATTGACAACCAAACAAGCCCTATAAGTTTTTATAAGTCCTTATTTATTTGTTTTAAAAAAGGATTTCAGAAAGTTTGTTTCAAGGATTTCAAAAGTTCATTTTCCAAGTTTCACTTTTATAGCTATAAGCTATAAGGTGACTTGTCCATAAGTCAAGCTTATAGCCTATAGGCTTGAATCTCAGGTCACTCTTTGTGTTTGTTTCTATTTTGGCAGGTTACAATTGCTCAAGACATATTGGGGCGATTTGGACTGCTAAGTCATCACCTAGCATCTCTACATCAAAACAAGCACTCTCTCTCAGCTCATAAGCTCTTCCTTTTAGCTTATTTGGTGATGGCATCAGCAGGCCATAGCCTGGCCTGGATGTAGGTCAGGCAGGTATAGCTTGAACCCACCAACCTGCTATTATTTTGATGTTTGTGTGATTTTGGGTGGCTGATTGATTTGGTGTTAAAAGTTGGATTAGTTCATGTTAGATAGATTGATTATGCATGTTAGTTAAGTGTTAGATCAGTTTAGTTATGATTTGAGTTGCTTTGGTTTGTTAATTTTCAGTTTGCAGAAATTAAAGGGGTGTTTGGGTCTGTTTATTAAGTTAAGTAGTATTCATTTATTTGGTTTAAAAACGGCTTCAACACACTCAACAAGGTAGTGTTAGGTTGTTTTGTTAGTTTAGTTCAAGTTTTGTAGGATATAAATCAGTTTGCATGATATTATTTTGTTAGTAATAGCATAAATTCAGCAAAGCTCTTTTTCTGTCTTGGATTCATAGTAATTTTGCCCATCAATCTTGTTTAGCTGTTTGAATATAGGGTCATATAGGGTTGTTAATCATTTATTTGTGATTTGATAATCAATTTTGCAAGTGTGATAGCTTTAAAATCCACCCTAGTGCAAAGTAGATCAGTAAAAGCCTCCACAGGCCCCCTTTCTGTATACAGCAACTGCATTTGAGCTTTTTGTGTGTGAGTTTTGTATTGTGCTTGCTGATTTTTGTATTTATATTGACTCCCCACACTTCCATGAGTGTGGGGGTGCCCTTGTTGCCAAAAAAACATCAAGAATTGAGCAAGTTCTAGATCAAAATACCACCAGATCCGTTTTTTAACACAAGCAGTGGGAACTCCTTTCCCACTGCTAGCTTTAGGGTTTCCCCTGTTTGGCTATAAGACAGAAAACAAGAAAGTGTCACTATCAGTTCTTTATTTTTTGTCTTTTGTGGAGTTTTTTAGGAGTTAGGATTTGATTCTTTTTGCATTATATTTCTTATTTTATTTCTGATTTTTCAGCATAATTATTTTTTAAGTTACTGTTCATTAAGTATTTTTTAGGTTATTTTGCATTTTTAATCACTTTTTAATTAATCTGATTTTGTCTTTTAGTGTAAAAAGTTTATATTTTTCAGTTTTAAAATTTTTCTTAGACTTAGAATAATATTTTAAGGTTTTTAGTTAAAAAATTTATTACTGTTTACTTTTTTAATTATTTTTTATAATTAATTTAAGTTAATTAGGGTTTAATTATTAAATAGTTTTGTCTTTTAGTGCAAATTTTTACATTTTTCAAACTTTTTCAATTTTCTACTGTTCATTAGGGTAATTTAGGATTTTTAAAATTGTCAAATTAATTTTGGCTTTATTTTATTATTTTTTAGGATTATTTTAATTTAAAAATAGTTTCTAGTGATTTAAAAATAGAAAAATAGTTTTAAAAATTTAGGAAAAATACTTTTTAGTCATTAAATAATATAAGTTAGTTATTAGTTCAATAAATTAATATTTTGGGTATTTTGTTAATTATATTTAATTTTAGGGCTTTAATTAGCATTAAAAATTGAATATTTAATTAATAAAAGGTTTTAAAATATATTTGTTGGATTTTTATTCTTATTTATATTATTTAAGACTTAGTTTAATATTTTAATTAATTTTTAGGTTTAATTTTTAATTTCGTCACGTTTTACGTATTTACGTTCGCGTTTTACGTCAACGTCGTAGTTTAAATCGTAGTCGTAGCTCGTCTTTAATTTTTCTCTTCTCAACCAAAAACGTCACTAATCCAAACATTGTTATTTTATATATTGGCACATTAATCCACACACCTCCTTCGAGAACGAACCCGCATTTATTCGGTTTTACGTTTTTCCTAAAGCGTATAACTTAATACTTGCCACTCATACGCGTTTTTCCTAAAACGTGTACGAAAAACTACTACATCAATTTTTTGGTGAGTAGATACTTTACCTTGCTTACGTTACCACGCTATCCAATATTCATCTTTTTGCTATCGTTTTGTTGCAAAATAAGGCTAAAAATGGCCAAATTTTAAATTTTTTCTAGTTTTTCATAAGTGTTTAAGACACGAATGTAGGTTTTCCGATGGTGAGAATGAGAGTAATTTTTGACTCGACCATGCGTGTTGAGCACTTAACTCGATTCCTTAACTTTTTAGGCTAAGTCTCTTAAATGAGGACGAGAAATGATAGAGTTATTTATAAGTCTCGTAATCGTCACGATCTTATGTGTAGTAATTATTAGCTTATTCTCCCAACGCTTTTGCATAATAAATTGTTAATAAATATTGATTTGGCGGTTTAGTCACTATTGTTGGGTGTCTAATTTGTTTTGGTAGCTTCCATGTAATTAAATTGGGAAAACATTGAGGATTCGCTAGCGTCACGGTTTTGAAGTATTGGCACCCGAATAATCGAAAGCTTCACCTAATAATAAGATTTCAAGTGCTCACCTAAATTAAGCAAAAATTTGAAGCTCACAAGGCCGAAAAATCTATGCCCAAATTGAAAGTGAATCAAGCCTTAATCTTCGAAGCTTTAAAGATCCAAAATTCGCTTTAGCGTGAGGATATACGTCTTTGGCTAATAAAACCACCGATGAGGCGGATAATAAAAGGCAAGGCAAGACCGAAGTCATAATAAAAGCTTCATGGCGAAGTTGAATAAAAGATGGAGGTAAACCAAAGATAATAAGGCCCTTCTGTTAGGGGGCGTATAAAAGTCTTGGTAATAAGTCTCATGTTCAAAACCGTTATAAAACCGTGTTTATCGATCCTTCTTGTTGACTTAATTTTTTGACATCGTTGTCTATTGGGATGAATTATTGATTTAATGATTTTGGTTACACCGTTAAGTTTCTATTTTTAGACTTAATCTCTATTCACGCATAAGTCGATGATGTATCCTCGTGATCATTAAGACAAAATAAAATATAAGAGATACCAAGTAGGAATAAGGGAGTTTAGGTTCGTAATTAACACTCATGAGATGTGTTCGTGTTGCTAACTTATAATAACAATGATCTCGTTACACGCTTAGCATGGAATTGGGTGAAAATCGAGGACGACGAAATTATTTCTAACGAAGCATTCACGTGTTCTTGTTCTATGATCCTAAAAGTCACGTTCTCGTGATGAAAACAATACATTATGTCTAAAACACGTGTAGTAGTTTATTTAAGTTTATGTATTCAATAAAAGTCATCATAAAATGAATTTTGGAAGTGCTATGATACTTAATTCTAGCATTGCGTGGGGACACGGCAATGGTTTAGTATGGGGGAGTGATGAGACTGTATTTATACATAGTCTCATCGTCCAAATCGGGCTTTAAACGCTTAAAATATCATCAAAATACCCATATATGTGCTTGTATTTGTTCATTGTGTATTTTAGGTACGGATATCGTGAATTCACCAAAAGATCAAAGGAATCAAGCAAAAACGAACACGGGAAACGAAGCCGCACAAAGAACCGGACCCGAATCATGAATTTCCTTTGAAGTCCTTGAAGTTTTGAAGATTGGCATGAATGGTCCCTCAAATTTGGAAGACTTGGCAATTTATACCCCTGTAAAACTCATATATTACATTGGGGTCCCTAAATTTCCATGATTATACAAGTATGGCCCTTGAAGATCTCAAAGATTACAAGTTTAGTCCTTATATTCATCTTATTAAACTTAAAAGGACTAAAAATGCCAAATGCCCAAACATTTAACAAAGGAAAAAGGAAGTTGTGGCTGCTAGAACTTATTTGATAACTATATGAGACTTGAGGGGGCTTTCCTGGGGAGACAACCAAACTTGTCCCAGCCACTCACCCAACGCCACATCACCCCACTCAACTCCATCCTCCAATCAACATCCACCTTACCCCACGTCAGGTTTCCACTTACTCCTTTTTTATTAAACTTTGTTTAAATTCAAAAAATGGGGGAAACAGGTTTTTAAAACGAGTTTACTCCTAATCCTAATCTAAACACTCTCCCTAACCCAGTTAATCCCATAAACCCTAATCCCACTCTCACTCAAATCAAAGGGGTTTAGGGAATTAAGCTCCAGATTGATGATTAACCATCACACAAACCAAACCCACCTATAAAACCTCCACCCCGTGACTCCAAAGTGGACCCCCCATGTCCCCTGTCTCCCCAAAAATGGCAACTTAAGCATCTTTCAGTCATCCAACGGTTTTGATGCATCTCCTTGGTCCCCAAGGACCAAATAAGCGACCAAGATCAATCACTCCAGCTGGACTTCACAAGATGGCAGTTTTGACCCATTTTGACGAATTTGACCATGGGCAATAGTGGAATTTTCATGTTTTAGGGTTTTGTAGCTAGAATGTTCTACTTAGCACTATATAAAGAGCAACCAACTTGTGGTTTGTCTTTGTTCCAGTTTTTATCAATTGTAACTCTTTTTTTTTAATTGAATATTTAGAGTAATTTTTCAGAAAAACTTGCATTGATAATCACTGTGTTCCATTTTAATTCTTGTTTTAGTATAAACCTTAGTTTAATATTTTGGGTTTGTGTTAAGTCCTCTTAAGGAAACTAACTTTTGGTGAAAGGAAACATAAGCCATAAGCACGTTTCTCTTATCAGCTTATAGAAGCTTATAAGACTTGTTTGATTGACAACCAAACAAGCCCTATAAGTTTTTATAAGTCCTTATTTATTTGTTTTAAAAAAGGATTTCAGAAAGTTTGTTTCAAGGATTTCAAAAGTTCATTTTCCAAGTTTCACTTTTATAGCTATAAGCTATAAGGTGACTTGTCCATAAGTCAAGCTTATAGCCTATAGGCTTGAATCTCAGGTCACTCTTTGTGTTTGTTTCTATTTTGGCAGGTTACAATTGCTCAAGACATATTGGGGCGATTTGGACTGCTAAGTCATCACCGAGCATCTCTACATCAAAACAAGCACTCTCTCTCAGCTCATAAGCTCTTCCTTTTAGCTTATTTGGTGATGGCATCAGCAGGCCATAGCCTGGCCTGGATGTAGGTCAGGCAGGTATAGCTTGAACCCACCAACCTGCTATTATTTTGATGTTTGTGTGATTTTGGGTGGCTGATTGATTTGGTGTTAAAAGTTGGATTAGTTCATGTTAGATAGATTGATTATGCATGTTAGTTAAGTGTTAGATCAGTTTAGTTATGATTTGAGTTGCTTTGGTTTGTTAATTTTCAGTTTGCAGAAATTAAAGGGGTGTTTGGGTCTGTTTATTAAGTTAAGTAGTATTCATTTATTTGGTTTAAAAACGGCTTCAACACACTCAACAAGGTAGTGTTAGGTTGTTTTGTTAGTTTAGTTCAAGTTTTGTAGGATATAAATCAGTTTGCATGATATCATTTTGTTAGTAATAGCATAAATTCAGCAAAGCTCTTTTTCTGTCTTGGATTCATAGTAATTTTGCCCATCAATCTTGTTTAGCTGTTTGAATATAGGGTCATATAGGGTTGTAAATCATTTATTTGTGATTTGATAATCAATTTTGCAAGTGTGATAGCTTTGAAATCCACCCTAGTGCAAAGTAGATCAGTAAAAGCCTCCACAGGCCCCCTTTCTGTATACAGCAACTGCATTTGAGCTTTTTGTGTGTGAGTTTTGTATTGTGCTTGCTGATTTTTGTATTTATATTGACTCCCCACACTTCCATGAGTGTGGGGGTGCCCTTGTTGCCAAAAAACATCAAGAATTGAGCAAGTTCTAGATCAAAATACCACCAGATCCATTTTTTAACACAAGCAGTGGGAACTCCTTTCCCACTGCTGGCTTTAGGGTTTCCCCTGCTTGGCTATAAGACAGAAAACAAGAAAGTGTCACTATCAGTTCTTTATTTTTTGTCTTTTGTGGAGTTTTTTAGGAGTTAGGATTTGATTCTTTTTGCATTATTTTTTTTATTTTATTTCTGATTTTTCAGCATAATTATTTTTTAAGTTACTGTTCATTAAGTATTTTTTTAGGTTATTTTGCATTTTTAATCACTTTTTAATTAATCTGATTTTGTCTTTTAGTGTAAAAAGTTTATATTTTTCAGTTTTAAAATTTTTCTTAGACTTAGAATAATATTTTAAGGTTTTTAGTTAAAAAATTTATTACTGTTCACTTTTTTAATTATTTTTTATAATTAATTTAAGTTAATTAGGGTTTAATTATTAAATAGTTTTGTCTTTTAGTGCAAATTTTTACATTTTTCAAACTTTTTCAATTTTCTACTGTTCATTAGGGTAATTTAGGATTTTTAAAATTGTCAAATTAATTTTGGCTTTATTTTAGTATTTTTTAGGATTATTTTAATTTAAAAATAGTTTTTAGTGATTTAAAAATAGAAAAATAGTTTTAAAAATTTAGGAAAAATACTTTTGAGTCATTAAATAATATAGTTATTAGTTCAATAAATTAATATTTTGGGCATTTTGTTAATTATATTTAATTTTAGGGCTTTAATTAGCATTAAAAATTGAATATTTAATTAATAAAAGGTTTTAAAATATATTTGTTGGATTTTTATTCTTATTTATATTATTTAAGACTTAGTTTAATATTTTAATTAATTTTTAGGTTTAATTTTTAATTTCGTCACGTTTTACGTATTTACGTTCGCGTTTTACGTCAACGTCGTAGTTTAAATCGTAGTCGTAGCTCGTCTTTAATTTTTCTCTTCTCAACCAAAAACGTCACTAATCCAAACATTGTTAGGAAAAACGTAAAACCGAATAAATGCGGGTTCGTTCTCGAAGGAGGTGTGTGGATTAATGTGCCAATATATAAAATAACAATGTTTGGATTAGTGACGTTTTTGGTTGAGAAGAGAAAAATTAAAGACGAGCTACGACTACGATTTAAACAACGACGTTGACGTAAAACGCGAACGTAAATACGTAAAACGTGACGAAACTAAAAATTAAACCTAAAAATTAATTAAAATATTAAACTAAGTCTTAAATAATATAAATAAGAATAAAAATCCAACAAATATATTTTAAAACCTTTTATTAATTAAATATTCAATTTTTAATGCTAATTAAAGCCCTAAAATTAAATATAATTAACAAAATGCCCAAAATATTAATTTATAATAACTAACTTATATTATTTAATGACTAAAAAGTATTTTTCTTAAATTTTTAAAACTATTTTTCTATTTTTAAATCACTAAAAACTATTTTTAAATTAAAATAATCCTAAAAAATTATAAATAAAGCCAAAATTAATTTGACAATTTTAAAAATCCTAAATTACCCTAATGAACAGTAGAAAATTGAAAAAGTTTGAAAAATGTAAAAATTTGCACTAAAAGACAAAACTATTTAATAATTAAACCCTAATTAACTTAAATTAATTATAAAAAATAATTAAAAAAGTGAACAGTAATAATTTTTTAACTAAAAACCTTAAAATATTATTCTAAGTCTAAGAAAAATTTTAAAACTGAAAAATATAAACTTTTTACACTAAAAGACAAAATCAGATTAATTAAAAAGTGATTAAAAATGCAAAATAACCTAAAAAATACTTAATGAACAGTAACTTAAAAAATAATTATGCTGAAAAATCAGAAATAAAATAAGAAAAATAATGCAAAAAGAATCAAATCCTAACTCCTAAAAAACTCCACAAAAGACAAAAAATAAAGAACTGATAGTGACACTTTCTTGTTTTCTGTCTTATAGCCAAGCAGGGGAAACCCTAAAGCTAGCAGTGGGAAAGGAGTTCCCACTGCTTGTGTTAAAAAACGGATCTGGTGGTATTTTGATCTAGAACTTGCTCAATTCTTGATGTTTTTTGGCAACAAGGGCTCCCCCACACTCATGGAAGTGTGGGGAGTCAATATAAATACAAAAATCAGCAAGCACAATACAAAACTCACACACAAAAAGCTCAAATGCAGTTGCTGTATACAGGAAGGGGGCCTGTGGAGGCTTTTACTGATCTACTTTGCACTAGGGTGGATTTCAAATCTATCACACTTGCAAAATTGATTATCAAATCATAAATAAATGATTAACAACCCTATATGACCCTATATTCAAACAGCTAAACAAGATTGATGGGCAAAATTACTATGAATCCAAGACAGAAAAAGAGCTTTGCTGAATTTATGCTATTACTAACAAAATGATATCATGCAAACTGATTTATATCCTACAAAACTTGAACTAAACTAACAAAACAACCTAACACTACCTTGTTGAGTGTGTTGAAGCCGTTTTTAAACCAAATAAATGAATACTACTTAACTTAATAAACAGACCCAAACACCCCTTTAATTTCTGCAAACTGAAAATTAACAAACCAAAGCAACTCAAATCATAACTAAACTGATCTAACACTTAACTAACATGCATAATCAATCTATCTAACATAAACTAATCCAACTTTTAACACCAAATCAATCAGCCACCCAAAATCACACAAACATCAAAATAATAGCAGGTTGGTGGGTTCAAGCTATACCTGCCTGACCTACATCCAGGCCAGGCTATGGCCCGCTGATTCCATCACCAAATAAGCTAAAAGGAAGAGCTTATGAGCTGAGAGAGAGTGCTTGTTTTGATGTAGAGATGCTAGGTGATGACTTAGCAGTCCAAATCACCCCAATATGTCTTGAGCAATTGTAACCTGCCAAAATGGAAACAAACACAAAGAGTGACCTGAGATTCAAGCCTATAGGCTATAAGCTTGACTTATGGACAAGTCAGCTTATAGCTTATAGCTATAAAAGTGAAACTTGGAAAATGAACTTTTGAAATCCTTGAAACAAACTTTCTGAAATCCTTTTTTAAAACAAATAAATAAGGACTTATACAAACTTATAGGGCTTGTTTGGTTGTCAATCAAACAAGTCTTATAAGCTTCTATAAGCTGATAAGAGAAACGTGCTTATGGCTTAAGTTTCCTTTCACCAAAAGTTAGTTTCCTTAAGAGGACTTAACACAAACCCAAAATATTAAACTAAGGTTTATACTAAAACAAGAATTAAAAAGGAACACAGTGATTATCAATGCAAGTTTTTCTGAAAAATTACTCTAAATATTCAATTAAAAAAAGAGTTACAATTGATAAAAACTGGAACAAAGGCAAACCACAAGTTGGTTGCTCTTTATATAGTGCTAAGTAGAACATTCTAGCTACAAAACCCTAAAACATGAAAATTCCACTATTGCCCTTGGTCAAATTCGTCAAAATGGGTCAAAACTGCCATCTTGTGAAGTCCAGCTGGAGTGATTGATCTTGGTCGCTTATTTGGTCCTTGGGGACCAAAGAGATGCATCAAAACCGTTGGATGACTGAAAGATGCTTAAGTTGCCATTTTTGGGGAGACAGGGGACATGGGGGGTCCACTTTGGAGTCACGGGGTGGAGGTTTTATAGGTGGGTTTGGTTTGTGTGATGGTTAATCATCAATCTGGAGCTTAATTCCCTAAACCCCTTTGATTTGAGTGAGAGTGGGATTAGGGTTTATGGGATTAACTGGGTTAGGGAGAGTGTTTAGATTAGGATTAGGAGTAAACTCGTTTTAAAAACCTGTTTCCCCCATTTTTTGAATTTAAACAAAGTTTAATAAAAAAGGAGTAAGTGGAAACCTGACGTGGGGGTAAGGTGGATGTTGATTGGAGGATGGAGTTGAGTGGGGTGATGTGGCGTTGGGTGAGTGGCTGGGACAAGTTTGGTTGTCTCCCTAGGAAAGCCCCCTCAAGTCTCATATAGTTATCAAATAAGTTCTAGCAGCCACAACTTCCTTTTTCCTTTGTTAAATGTTTGGGCATTTGGCATTTTTAGTCCTTTTAAGTTTAATAGGATGAATATAAGGACTAAACTTGTAATCTTTGAGATCTTTAAGGGCCATACTTGTATAATCATGGAAATTTAGGGACCCCAATGTAATATATGATTTTTACAGGGGTATAAATTGCCAAGTCTTCCAAATTTAGGGACCATTCATGCCAATCTTCAAAACTTCAAGGACTTCAAAGGAAATTCATGATTCGGGTCCGGTTCTTTGTGCGGCTTCGTTTCCCGTGTTCGTTTTTGCTTGATTCCTTTGATCTTTTGGTGAATTCACGATATCCGTACCTAAAATACACAATGAACAAATACAAGCACATATATGGGTATTTTGATGATATTTTAAGAGGTTTAAGCCCGATTTGGACGATGAGACTATGTATAAATACAGTCTCATCAGGGCATAATTGCTTGATATTGGTTAATCAAAATAAGAAGTTCGTTTGAGTGTTTTCTTAAGGCATATATTTTAATGTGTTATTATGAATCAATTCATTTGTTCAATGAATTGGTTGTTAATAATGTGTTGTGCGATCCTGACACAAATATATTAAGGCATAAATTCGCAAATATATCTGGGCATCAATTCACAAATATATTACGGCATCAATTCGCAAATATATCAGGGCATCAATTCACAAATATATTACGGCATCAATTCGCAAATATATCAGGGCATCAATTCACAAATATATTAGATCATCGTATTAAAATTGTTGTAGTGAATAAGTTTATAACTGATTTAAGTCATTATATCAAAATTGTCTTATGGCTTCTGTCTGATGTATAGTAGAATGTTTGTTGAATCTCGTGTAACTTAAGCATTCCAAAATGAAGGAAAAACAAGATTCAACTCGTAAGTGCACTAATTTTGCTAATTGATTGGATTTAAATAAGTGATTCAGTCATTATTTTTTGGTTTTGTTGAAAGTGTATCATCACATCCTCGTATTTTTACTAGATATGGAAAAATTTTGACAAAAAAAAGTGTTTATTAAAATTGCACACAACAGGTGTTTGGTAAAATGTCTGAATCACATTTTATATCTATGATGCACTAATTTGCAGAATGTGTGTTTATTATTGAATGATATGAATCACACTAACAAAAGGACGTGTCATAGTCACAGGGGGTTTGATCCATCCATTCTTCTCCATTTAACCTTTATAGCTTCATTATTATAGAGTCAACTTTTAGCTGCAACATGGTAAGTGTGTGGTTCTTATTTGGTGGCATCTGTTTGATAAGTAGTAGGGCATCTACTTATATGATTAGGACATATGTTAGTATGATTAAGGAATCTGTTAGTATGATTAGGGATTCCCCTTGTTTGTGTGATTAGGTATGAGCTGTATATGTCGATCCCCATCTTGTCTGGTGCACTGACTATCTAAATGTCATAACTCATAGAAAATCATAAGGAATTGAACCTTGGTACAAGTAATAGTGATATATGAGTTCAAATGAAAAAAGTTAGATTTAGTTAAGCCATTTAGTAGGTTGCTAAAAGAAACATGGTAGCAATAAGCTAATAATTGGAAAATATAACTACTTTTTCTAGTATCAGATCTAAATTACGTTTTAAGCTTTATACATAGGAGCTTTTGCTGATTGTATTTTTTTCATAGATTGAAGCAGTGAAGTCTTAAACTTTACTGGATTATAGGCTTTATTTTATGAAGTATCTATGTAACCGTATAGTAGTAGCATAATCATTCATTTTTGTTGTAGATTCTATCATTATGATAGTCAATTATTTGAAATTTAAAGTACAGTATAGGAGAGATGTGTGATATTTTAAGTACGTTGGATTAGGGCATCTGTTTTTGTATATTTACGACATCAATAGACATATTTGGGCATATGATGCTATAGCGGACAGATAGAGGAGCTCGGTTGTTAAGATAATATATATATTATACAAAGAGATCTAAATTTTATGAAATCAGACCACAATTCAGTTTATGCAGCAAATGAAATTGGTTTAGTAGATGTGAAGGCTGAATAGAAGCAACTAATGGGAAATCAAGTTATAGATTTGTAGAAGCATGTTGACCAGTGTACTGTAGCACATATAATGAGGTTGCCAGCTGGTTTTCAATTCGATTAGGCAGACTACCAAGATGTTGTAGATGTAAAGTATGAATATTTCCTGTAGCTGCTAGTCCTAATACTGTTGGATTTTGCAAAACTTGATGTTGGCATGGTAGTGGAGTCTGAACTTACAAATTCGGTATTTTGTACTTGAAATGAGATGTCTTGTAACTGTATAGCTTATTTAACTGTTTCTGATTGCATATTATGATGATCTTTTGTAGTTGGAGATTGTGAGGTTGGAAGCACTTGAAAAGCTTGCAAAAACTGCAGCTATTGACGTGCTTAAGAAGAGGAGAAAGTGAAAAGGCTCGGAATCATTATGGATCAGTTGATAGATACTTAGTCGGCATGTGGCAGGTAAGTCATCTAGTTGCATGAGTAGTTACATAAAAAGCTGGGCTGTATTTGATGTCAAAAAGTCTGATCTCAATAAAGTCATTTCATAGTAGCGAGATTATTTTTTCACATCTAGTCGGTCATTTTTTTAGTTAATTAGAGATGGAAAATTAGAGCTTTTAACCAATATATTAATGAACTGGTTGATTTCAGTTGTTACTATTCGCGATATTGCGAGTAAGTCAGAATTTTTTCTTTTGCTAAGCGGGGAAGCAAAGACGGAACTTTTTCTAAGTATATAAATAGTGCGCATAAATTCTTTTTATTATGATAAAAAGTTGTTAGCGCCTGGCGGCCTGTGAGGTCAACAGAACTAGATGTGGTCTGTCACAACCTAAATCAGTTTGCAATCGTTTTAGTTTTTTTGGTGTTTGGCATAGTGAAATGTAGATTATCGGTTCTAATAGGCATTCCCAAACACCGATGAATATGTTATATTTAGGTAATTTTGTTAAGGTGGTCATAGTTGTACATGTAAAACTAATGTGATTCGTACACACCATTAAAACTCTGGCCATCAGATTGGGTACGGGTGTCCTTTAGGGGCATGTGCAAGTAACACGATGTACTCAATCTGATTGTAGGCATTTGTGATCCTACCAGTGGTTCATTTATTCAATTCACATGAAAAGTTTCCATATTTATGTTTCTGGAAGGTTTTCAACCAGAAAGGGCTGCCAATTACAAGTCGTAGTTATTGATATAAGACAACATGTCTTACTTATTTCCAAAGCTGCATATGAACCACCTCCGTATATCAGTAGGTATCTTAGATTCAGCCACTTGACCCAGTTTGTTTGTTTTGTAGGGATGTTATCGCGTTAGAAAGGCAACCTAAAAGTAAGAATCAAAATATGGGCTGGCTAGGTAATTGGTAATGGATAGGTCCGGGCTGAAATGGTACATATCAGAGTGACCCCTTACACATTTAAGTTTTATTGTAGTGCACACTGAATGTAGGTATATGGAGCAACATTGGAGGGTCAATTGACCTTTTTATTATTAATATTATATAAATTGTTACATGACCTCACGGTTTGCAGAAATTCAGATAGAAAGGAAGAAATATACCATATCCAGAATGAAGTTTCTTTTTTTTAGCCTTTTATTATTTGATTATTACAGCTGGTAAAATGGATGAGGCATGCAGGTTCGGTACTGTATCAAAACGGGTCAGTTTTTAATGTATGGTCCTGAAAACTTTTAATTAATAGTCAAAATGCTTGAACGAATTGAACATAAAAGTTTATAATTCTCTTTTGATTGTAGACATTTAGCTTGCTTCTTTTATATGGTTCATCGAAGGTACTCCGAAACTATTACTATATTTGTTTAGCTTAGACTTGGTTGTGGTTTTGTGTAATCTGAAATCTCATTCATAATTTATCTTCTTACTTTTTTTTAGGATGATTATGAGATGAGTGAGGGCATCATTATCATTTGAAGCCTTCAGTTGTGTATTGTGGGCTTATCTCTTGAGGAATGGAGCCGGTTTGAATATTGATGACGAAAATTTTAAGCTACAAACTTGTATTAGGTGAAATAGATAGATCAATCACGAATCTTTGTTTTTGTTTGATAGCTAAAACTTATAGCAAATCAGATTAGCTAAAACTCATGCATGTTTTTTTATTTTTTAGCTGTTTAAGTAAATGTGTTTGAAAAACAAAGAAAAAGCATCTGAATATTTTATTCTACGTAATAATTATATAATACGATGATTGATAATGATAATTTAAGAATTGGATCCTGCAAAAGTTGGATCAACGAATATATAAAAAAAGCCCCTCTTCAAATATGTGAGAAAAGTTACAAAAATGATCCCTTGAAAAAAGAGATATGACAAACAGGCCCCTCTACTTGGGAGGAAAAAAAAGAAGGGATGTGGTTTTGATCCAATGGCTAGGAAGTGGTTTTCTAACTTTTCCATTGAGATGAGGTTTTCTAATGATCCCATCCCTATATATATATATATATATATATATATATATATATATATATATATATAGATTTGCGTTCATGTGCATCACACTCTTAAAATGAGTTACGATAGGCACCAATAATATATTGCCAAGTGGATTTTTTTCTAAAATGAAAATTAAAAATCTGAAAAAGAAAATGAAAATAGAAAAGATAATGAGAAGGTTAGTTTAGGCATTTAACACACCCTTCTCTCCTCCTTGTTTGCAGTACCATTTTATCAAAAATCATCTTCTCTCAGTAACACATTCACCGATTTAAGAGGATTTTTTATGCATACATCATGTACGAGTCAACTATTTTTTTACAATTAAATTCTTTATTTTGAGTTTTTTAATACTAGATCGTGGTAGAAAGGCATTCTTTTGATTTCTGGTGTCGTTTCTTGAATACTAAATCGATTTGCACCGTTCCCCAAATATCTCTAATCACAAAGTTCATCCCGTCTCTCTCTAAAAAAATAGATCTGTCTCACTGATGTCTTTGAACGGCGACTCATCAAATCTTATTCCATGTCTTTGAATTAGCTATTTTATATTTTTTAAGGTGATATTGTTTTGGTGATTCATTACTTATGTATAAATCAATATTATCTTTTATTGATGTGTCACTTACTTTTTAGTATTTTATCAAGTTTTGAGTGCGGAAAAGATTTACTTGATGTACCAGGTTTTGAGTGCAGAACATATTAGTACTTGATGTATAAGGTTTTGAGTGTAGAATGATTGTAAAGATGAACGAACTTCAACAAATACAGCTGCATCTAGTGATAACAAGTGAGATGGTACTTTTCATCCTACATATATGTTCATTTAATGTTTATTTTGCCTTTGTAGCTTGCGAGTGAAGTGTCCTGCTAATATAAAATAAGAATAAGAGTGTTTCACTGGCGTGTCATGGTCATTCGAGGCCAATTGTTGATCTGCGGTGTTCTTGTGTGTAAGTGATACCAAATGACTTTTTACGAGGTTTAGGGACCAACGCAATTGTTAGAGAGAATTTTGTAAGGCTTTGATGTTAGATTTTTATTTGGAGTTCTCCTTTTTTTCGTGTGTTTCTCATCTGTAAGTATTAAACACAACCTCCAAAAGACGAACTATCAAATATTGTCGATGACTTTTCCATCACCACAAATCTGTTGTTGGTGATACATAGTTTCCAATGGCTGGTCTAAACAATCCTTTCTATATCATTGACGGGTTTCTCGTGGGCGGTCAATATCCCATTGCCCACAACTTTTTAGGAATTTTGTTTTTGTCGTCGTACTTGCTTCCAGCCACCGTGGTTATATGTATCATCTCTGACGTGGCAGGTTCAGTTTTGGCTCGTCACATTTTGATGTCAGTGTAGTTTCTATCAATGATAACTTCATGAGGCTATTTAAAAAAAAGTTATGTGTCTTTATGTATGAGTTAGTTACAAGCAACCTGTATAAGTTGGTTACAAGTACTAGTGCACCAATTGGTTTTGAACTTGTGTATTTCTTTTGGGATACGTATCATTTAGATTAATAAATAATTAGTTGATTATGTATTTTTTGGTTTTTGAAGGATATATCATTATATCAATATATCTTGGTAAGTTTCGGGTTTCCTTCTAACATTTTTCGATACACATCAGTCCTGCCATTATTTTTTCTCACATAGTACTTGTTCATTTGGTTATGTACTTAGTACGTTTCATTGTATTAGTTCTAGTGATATTTTTTATGTGGGTTTATCCCAGTTCTAGTGACATGTATGAGTAACAAATAGTGCTTCACTTTTGTGCCATTTCTAGTGATATGATTGACAGTATGAGTAACAAAAGATGTTTTAGTTTTAGATTTGGTTTTACCCATAAGTAAATGAGCTGGTTATAAATTTTGTATTATATCACCAAACGTAGTTTTCTCTATCACTAAATTTTGTAATCTTTGATCTATGTTACATGACAAAAGAAGAGGTAACAGGTTTTTGTAATCTTGTATTGTATCAGGTTTTGAGTGTGGAATAGATTGATACATGATCTATCATGTTTTGAGTGTGGAAAAGATTGATACTTGATGTGTCAGGTTTTGAGTGTTCCATTGTGGTCTTGATAAGATGGATAAGAAGAGGATGAGTGTTTCGTTGTTGTGACATGGTCATTCGAGGTAGTTTTTGATTTGCGTTATAGTTCTAATACTCCTGATCGTTATTTTCTCATATGTGTCAACAAAGGTGCGCTCTCATTTTGGTTATTATTTCTGATGAAAACTTATTCCTTATTGGTTAATTATGTGTAAATGTTAGTTGTTTTGAGATTGCATTGATGTGTTTATCCTCACACAATTGTATGTAATGTTGCTGTAGAGTAAGAACTTATTCTAATGAAATTGAAACCTATAGATAAACGGAAACGTAGTTATGGACAGTTGTGTTTTATCTCTTTTGACCCACTTGAAAATATAAATTTATTGATGACATGTTGCACAACCTAGTCAATTTCTCACCGCTATCGCTATTCGAAGTGCTTCTAGGTTTGTAAAACCCGTATTTAAAAATTAGGATATTTAAATACGCAGTTAATTATAATAAACTATTTAAGTATTAATTATTAGACAAGAGATATAAACACAGAAATTAAATCCCGGTTTATTTAAATACTATAAATGTGACAGTTTATTCAGATGATAAGTATTCAGTCTCAGAAATATTACAGACAAATTATTTATTTTACAGGAATAATTAAACGTTGATATTATATACGCGTAGTCTCAGTTATTTAAATATTACAAATGGATAATTATTCAGAAAATAATTATTAAGTTACAGAATATATTAATTATGTATTATTACACGAAAAAAATAATTATCGCGACTTCAGAAACAAAAACGCGAGAAATTATTACAAGTATTATTTTATTACAAGCATTATTACCATTATTACAAGTTTAAAAAAAAAATATATATAAATAAATAAAGATTAAAGGGCCGGTTATAAAAATTTTAGAAGGGAAAATGAATTGGGCTAAGCCCATTTGTTACAAACAAAAGAACGGGTACTCCCCTCCTTTCCCATCAGTCGGACAAAAAAAAAAAAAAAGAAGAAAACCTAGGGTTCTTTGTGAGCCGCCGGGTAGAACCTTTCAAAAAAAAAAAAAATCAAATCTTGATTCGTATGGATCTTTCAGTTCGTATTCTTATCAGCAACAAGGTAATTACCCTTTCTTTTTCTTTTTCTCTTCTTTGTAAATCGTGAATCGCGGGATTTCACACCAAGAACACTAGTTTGGATTATAAGCATGATAAATAAATCATGGAGGGTGTCGGGTTTTATTGCTGTTCGAACCGACCGAGACCACAGCAAGGTCTCGGTGGTGGTTGCCTAATCAGCCGCAGTTTGGATCAAAAGGGGATGTCGGGTTTTGCTTGAGTAAACAAACCGAGACCCTAAGGTCTCGGTATGGTGGTCCCTTTTTCCAGCCGTGGGTCATCAACCCCAAACAGGGGAGTAAACGAAAAAAAAAAAAAAAAAAAGGGGGGGGGGTGTTTGGTTTGCTGTACAAAAATGCAGAAATAGGGAGCGTTTGGGACTAATCTGCTATAAGGGGTGTTTGGTTCTGTCAGAAAACAAAGGCAGGGGGAACTGGCTATAACTAGCAGTGGGAACAGTTTATAACAAGCAGTGGGAACTTTTTATAACAAGCAGTGGGAACTTTTTATAACAAGCAGTGGGAACTTTTTACAACAAAGGCAGTGGGAACATAGCCAAAAGCAGTGGGAATACATTATAAACGCGAGGATATTATTTATATTAATAAAATCTTTTTTTTTATAAGGAGTTTTTATAAATAGATTAATTTAAACTGTCAATTGCGTTAATTTAATTAGTAAAATTTATCGATTTTGTTTTATTCTTTTTATTATTTTAAAACGTGTGATTTAATTAATATTGTTATTTCAAAGAAACGAATTTAGAAACTTGCTATCTATATTAGATTACGAATTATGGTAATAATAATTATATAAGATTACACAGTATACTGTAATCAGATATACAAAATATGAGTTAATCAGTAATATTGGAACAATCAGATGTACCAGTTTATATGCAAACAGAGATACAAGAATAAATGAATTAAAACAAGAATAATTAAGATCAGTAACAGTAAACAGTAACCAAACAACTTATTACGCGTCCGTTATTTATGTAGTACCCGTGAAGTCGGAGTAGATCTTTCAGCTTTCAGTCTTATTTCATTACTGGACGCGAGGTACGGATTTCCCGTCCTTTCAGTAAGGACTTCCTTTCTATGCATGATTAGGATTCCCCGTCTGCAGCCAAATGTTTTCCCCAGTATATGTTTAAGCTTATCAGTAATCATATTAATAATAGAATAAATTGCCTGAGCATTATATACAAGCATGATTAGTTTATGTACTAGTTACGGAGGTACCGTAACCACGACACTAGAGGCACCGGTGTCGTGACTCACATGCAGGAGAGTGATATCCTGCATCGTCCCATTCAGCTCAGCTTGGCCATTTTATCAGTATTATTATTAGTGGGGCGTATGGATGCATCCTAGGCTACAGTTTACAGTTTAGCAGGTGAATGTGGTGTGTGCTCTACATCCTTCACATTGGAGCTGATCCCTCCACCCAGCACAATTATTTAGAGGTCACCCCTCTACAGCATGACGAGGTCACCCCTCTATGTATTCATGCAGCAGTTGTTACAGTACATGACCTATATAAGCTCTTGGCAATTAAAATACAGTAAATGCATGTTTTCAGTTTTAACGGATATCAGTTCAACTTTATTATTTATAAATCAGACCTTACAGATTTTATACAGATTTTCCGCTGCAACTTACCTATTAGTCTTATAGTTTCAGTATTTATCATCTACTTCATTTCAGTAATTCCTTATCATGCGTTATATCCGTTCACTGAGCGTTATGCTCAGCCGTAGTTCCTTTCATGTTCTATCGGCAGGTACACCAAGACGCTTTTAGGAATTCTAAGAGCAAGTGCATTTGGAGGGAAGCTATCCAGACTTCTTACATTATGCATTTCTTATATTATTCTGCTTATTTTGGACATTGTTTAGTCCTTCCATTCAGTATTTTATATTCCATGTTTTGGGCTTATGTTTAGATTGCCGAAGTCTGATTCCGGTATTTCCTTTATGGTCAGTTAATGTTCTAGGACATTTACCTTATGCTTTGATGACACGCCATAAATACATGTAACGGTCCATTTATCCAAGTGGGGTGTTACAATTATGGTATCAGAGCGCAAGGTTCGACCTGTAGGCTCTAAAACATGACCTGTGACTAGTGGGTAGTCACCAGGAACTTCCCAGATTGTGGCGTTGTTATCTTTCATGTTTCTCATGGATTATTCAGTCAGTTTTCGTCATTAATCAGTCAGTTTTCTTAAAGTCTTGACTAAGTAAAAGGTTGGTACAAAACTGGCCATATTTAGTCACATGTGCGTTTAGCGAATTTTCGTTTTGGTGAGCTGACCATAGGCGCTCACCCTTGCCCGTTCAGATTTTGTATTGGTAAACTGACCATAGGCGTTTACCCTTACTCATGACAGATTTATGTTTTCAGTCGAATACCACTTGGTGAACCAGCCATAAATATTCACCAATGTTCAGATCAAATTTCATGCTTTTCAGTCGAATGTTGTTTTGTGAACTGATCCATAGTTCACATTTGTCATATCATGACATTCTATAAATTTTGACAAGTATGGATTGGACTTCAGCCATCCATATTTAATACCAGAGTATAAATTTCTATACATGACAGTTCTCAGAAAATTTTGGCCAGTATGGATCGAACCAGAATAGCCCATACTTAGTCTCATGTTCCTTCTTTGAAGTACGTGGATTGAACCATAGCCGTCCACATCAGTTAATATTACACCTCAGTTGATTTAACTTGTTGTGTTCCTTATAACGGTCAAATTTTCATACCCTCACGTTGATGTCATCTACATGATGATTCAGTTTCATGATTTCTTACAAGGATTATGTTTTCAACAGAATGATAATGTGTCATGCTAAGATACATAAGATTACAATGAAATACTAATTCATGATAATTCATGTTCTGATCGTTATCAATCATGTCCTTATACTGAACGTTGACGAAAACTCCATTTAATCACACTTTTAACCTCTATACAACCAACATTAAGTCTACGCAGAAATTATCAGCCTATCATGTTAACCGTTTCAGTTCAGTTTACTATCGTTTAAATCAATTTATTCCTTTAATAATGTCAGACAAGCGACACCAGTATCGATCATCCCATAAAATTTCCACCAGTACCATGAACAGTATTCCATATGTACCCCTGTACAGTGTCTCAGTTATACTCCACATACAGTACTTCATGTGTACTCCACGTACAGTGTCTCAGATATGCTTCATGTGCAGTATTCACTTTGTACTTCATGTACAGTAGTCCAGGTGTACTCCAAGTACCCTACCCCATGGATATTGCTAATCGATCCTCAGTTATCTCAGGCGTTTCCACTTGCCGATATTCTACCAGGTGCTGATGCTGCTCGTGAGTTGAAGATTTTACCAGATGCTGATGCTGCTAACACTCTGAGGACCACACAAATGCTGATGCTACAAATGCTGATGCTCCTGAACCTTAGAGACTTCTCAAGATGCTGATGCCGCGGAACGAGGACGGAAACTATAAACTTGAAATTTCTGACAAGAATAAATTCAACCATCAGACACTACCGTTCTATTTTATGCTTTTACTTCCTCAGTTAAATGTCACACTTCACTCAGCAAATCTTTCTGTCAGAAGAGTGGGAACTGGCAACCAGCCGGCCACTCAGCTGAATAGTTACATGAATCACGGTCATGATAATGACCGACATAAATGACGGACAAAGTAGTAGTGACAACCATCGCGCTCATAATTAATCAGTCAGTACCATCGGAACCCCGGAACGGACATGACCAGAAATACAGAGGTCAGCAGTCTAACCGGTTCGCCAATCCTAGCAGTTACCAAAATTTTTCAGCCTTGTTCATATTCACCTATTAAAAACACGTGCCAAGACATCAGTCACGAAATAGTTCTCAGGTATCATTTCGGAAGACACATATCAGGGCACCAGTCATGATACACGTCATACGAATATCTTCTCAGAGTACGAGTCCGAGCTCCTAGTTCCAGTATGTTCCAAGCAAGACCCCCAGTAATTCAGGGTATCTTTCAGAAAGGGGTATACTCGTTCTATTATGCCACGCATGAATCAGATCATTAAAATTCAGTCACCACCACTAGATTATTATTCAGATTAAACACACAGTAATCATTATGTGAAGTTTCAGACGAACACATTCAGTGAAAATCGCCATGTTTACTCCACGTATTCATAGGTCAGCTTTATCTTAAATAAGGTATTTACCTACCTCCCCGTCAGAAAAGACTCCAGAGAACCACCATGTTTATTAAGGTGCTCCTTTCAATTAACGACGAGACCCGTCTTACTAAATCCCATACAATCATCATATTTCCTGCCAGGGAAAGAATCAGTACAAATTACGTCTACCTTACACTTACGTGGCTTGTCAGTCTATAGCTACGAAGACTTTTACCTACCTGTTATAAATCCACTTTTGGAAATCCCTTAAAGTCATGATCAGCAGATTATTCCAGAGTCCCAGATATAATTTCAGAAAGCCTTCAAGAAATTCCTCCCTAACCACGAGACATAAATTTAACATCGAGCTAGTCTCAAGAACAGAACCTGTTTTCAAGACTCCTTATTCCAGGGCTTCAGCTAAGTTACAAGAGCTGCATCAATTGCTGCAAAAGCTACCAGAACGAGGCTTTGTTCGCCCTAACGTACCACCAGAAGGTGCACCGTGTTATGTCTAGCAGAAAGAAGGCCGCTATCATGGGATCATGTAGCGACCACTGAAAATCATTACAAGATCATCATTCGAAATCAATGTCACCTCTCGTATAGAAGGTTTATCTCACCTGCTACGACATCTTAAAGATTTTCCAGAACAGTTTCCGATCATACTACCATCAATGGTGAGAGAAAAGAACATGATGTTTTCCAGACTGCTGTTACACATATTATAGTCTCTCTAAAGATTTTGAATTTTATACTTCTGAACTCCCTAATGCTCTAGCTATATTATGGAAGTTATGAATAAAATTTTTCTATGATTCTCAGACAAAATCGTCAGCGTATTCATTGATCACATCTTGGTCTGCTAAGTTCTAGAGAAGAATACGAGATTCATCTCCTCACAGTTGTATAAAATCTTCGATAGGAGTTATTTTATACACAGCTTTCCAGATATGAACCCCAATTGAACCAAGTGGCATTTCTGAACCATTCTACTTTAGCAAAAAGAAATTTCAGACAATCCTGCGCAGGTGAAGGCCATCACCTGATGGTCCCGACTGACGACTATGAACGTAGTATAAAATTTCTAGAACTCAATTGACTGCTACCGCAGAAATTGCCGGCAGTCATCACTAGAAATTCTTTATGACTATTCAACAAGATTTCCACCAGAATGTTCCATAATCCCAGACAAAACACTGATAGAATCCGCATCACACATTAATGCAGCTATGTTCATATCTAATTCCTGACATACCTCAGGTTCAAGATAGAACACCAACATGCTATTACTACAAGTAGAAATTCTAGACCGAAAAGAGACAAGACTCCATGGAGATGGGTTATCAGTCTACCACAGACTCAGAGAAAGTATGATACTATCTAAGTTATCACCAACCATGTAATCAGCCTGCGCGTTTCTTTCATCCGAAAGGACCACGCAGTAGCAGATCTGCAGAAAAATTTTAAAATCCAGCTGTAAATCGTACAAATTCAAGGCTTTCCATCGACCATCATATCAAACAGAATACATATGCACGAGCAAGTGTATGTTTACGCTCACTTTAAGTTCATGTCTATTTTCACTTTCACGTTTACGTCTCATTCGCGGTAGGATGCTGTTACAGTTCATCTTTTATGCGATCTCATAATTGAAGCTCACGTTTGAGTTCATAACATTGTTCACGTTCAAGTTCGTGTACCATTTTCCAATACACGCTTCTCAGTTCATTACCGTTTACGGCTACAGAAAGCATGAGAAATTAGACTCGAGATAGCACAACTATTCCATAACCAGGCAGACGTTTCACATCTCAGACCGTAGCGTTTGGCATTCCTTCCTCAGTCAGCCTACATTCATGATATGTTTTAGTATCACATCTACAGTATGATTCATGTATTACATTCATGATATATTTCATTCCAAGCTCCTCATATAATTATGAACCACGTTCACAATTGTTCACGTAGTTCGTCCCTATGTTTCAGCAGCTTGCTCAGAGATATAAATGTTATCTTTTCAGTATAAATGTACGTACCGCTTCATGTATTCTTCATGCTATAGCTTATTCACTCAGATTCAGAAAATCTATCTTAAGTTTAGAACCAGAAACTTTTCAGCATCATCAGGACAGGGTCAACAGGACCATGATGTTATTTATTATGTTAGATCTTTGAAGGAATTGTTTCGAGCGGGAGGCCACTCGAAACAGGAGTCCATCCGGACCTCTCATCCCCTTTCTTCAATAAATCCAGTTAAGTTCTTTCAGTCATGTCACGTTCCATGTTCTCTTCAGCCATGTCACGTTACATGATCATTTCATTCATGTCAGGTTTATATCTATCAGCAGCATTACGTCTTAATTAGAAGACAATTCATCCTTCAGCTTTATTGTCTTTTCAGTCTTTATGTTCTTTCGGTTCTTATAACTTCCTCAGCTTATTGCCTTTAATTCGAGGACGAATTTTCTTCTTTTTAGAGGGGAAGAATTGTAAAACCCAGTATAGCCGTGTCTTTAATTCGGGGACGAATTATTGTTTTTAGAGGGGAAGAATTGTAAAACCCGTATTTAAAAATCAGGATATTTAAATACGCAGTTAATTATAATAAACTATTTAAGTATTAATTATTAGACAAGAGATATAAACACAGAAATTAAATCCCGGTTTATTTAAATACTATAAATGTGACAGTTTATTCAGATGATAAGTATCCAGTCTCAGAAATATTACAGACAAATTATTTATTTTACAGGAATAATTAAACGTTGATATTATATACGCGTAGTCTCAGTTATTTAAATATTACAAATGGATAATTATTCAGAAAATAATTATTAAGTTACAGAATATATTAATTATGTATTATTACACGAAAAAAATAATTATCGCGACTTCAGAAACAAAAACGCGAGAAATTATTACAAGTATTATTTTATTACAAGCATTATTACCATTATTACAAGTTTAAAAAAAAAATATATATATAAATAAATAAAGATTAAAGGGCCGGTTATAAAAATTTTAGAAGGGAAAATGAATTGGGCTAAGCCCATTTGTTACAAACAAAAGAACGGGTACTCCCCTCCTTTCCCATCAGTCGGACAAAAAAAAAGAAGAAGAAAACCTAGGGTTCTTTGTGAGCCGCCGGGTAGAACCTTTAAAAAAAAAAAAAACAAATCTTGATTCGTATGGATCTTTCAGTTCGTATTCTTATCAGCAACAAGGTAATTACCCTTTCTTTTTCTTTTTCTCTTCTTTGTAAATCGTGAATCGCGGGATTTCACACCAAGAACACTAGTTTGGATTATAAGCATGATAAATAAATCATGGAGGGTGTCGGGTTTTATTGCTGTTCGAACCGACCGAGACCACAGCAAGGTCTCGGTGGTGGTTGCCTAATCAGCCGCAGTTTGGATCAAAAGGGGATGTCGGGTTTTGCTTGAGTAAACAAACCGAGACCCTAAGGTCTCGGTATGGTGGTCCCTTTTTCCAGCCGTGGGTCATCAACCCCAAACAGGGGAGTAAACGAAAAAAAAAAAAGGGGGGGTGTTTGGTTTGCTGTACAAAAATGCAGAAATAGGGAGCGTTTGGGACTAATCTGCTATAAGGGGTGTTTGGTTCTGTCAGAAAACAAAGGCAGGGGGAACTGGCTATAACTAGCAGTGGAATAGTTTATAACAAGCAGTGGGAACTTTTTATAACAAGCAGTGGGAACTTTTTATAACAAGCAGTGGGAACTTTTTACAACAAAGGCAGTGGGAACATAGCCAAAAGCAGTGGGAATACATTATAAACGCGAGGATATTATTTATATTAATAAAATCTTTTTTTTTATAAGGAGTTTTTATAAATAGATTAATTTAAACTGTCAATTACGTTAATTTAATTAGTAAAATTTATCGATTTTGTTTTATTCTTTTTATTATTTTAAAACGTGTGATTTAATTAATATTGTTATTTCAAAGAAACGAATTTAGAAAGTTGCTATCTATATTAGATTACGAATTATGGTAATAATAATTATATAAGATTACACAGTATACTGTAATCAGATATACAAAATATGAGTTAATCAGTAATATTGGAACAATCAGATGTACCAGTTTATATGCAAACAGAGATACAAGAATAAATGAATTAAAACAAGAATAATTAAGATCAGTAACAGTAAACAGTAACCAAACAACTTATTACGCGTCCGTTATTTATGTAGTACCCGTGAAGTTGGAGTAGATCTTTCAGCTTTCAGTCTTATTTCATTACTGGACGCGAGGTACGGATTTCCCGTCCTTTCAGTAAGGACTTCCTTTCTATGCATGATTAGGATTCCCCGTCTGCAGCCAAATGTTTTCCCCAGTATATGTTTAAGCTTATCAGTAATCATATTAATAATAGAATAAATTGCCTGAGCATTATATACAAGCATGATTAGTTTATGTACTAGTTACGGAGGTACCGTAACCACGACACTAGAGGCACCGGTGTCGTGACTCACATGCAGGAGAGTGATATCCTGCATCGTCCCATTCAGCTCAGCTTGGCCATTTTATCAGTATTATTATTAGTGGGGCGTATGGATGCATCCTAGGCTACAGTTTACAGTTTAGCAGGTGAATGTGGTGTGTGCTCTACATCCTTCACATTGGAGCTGATCCCTCCACCCAGCACAATTATTTAGAGGTCACCCCTCTACAGCATGACGAGGTCACCCCTCTATGTATTCATGCAGCAGTTGTTACAGTACATGACCTATATAAGCTCTTGGCAATTAAAATACAGTAAATGCATGTTTTCAGTTTTAACGGATATCAGTTCAACTTTATTATTTATAAATCAGACCTTACAGATTTTATACAGATTTTCCGCTGCAACTTACCTATCAGTCTTATAGTTTCAGTATTTATCATCTACTTCATTTCAGTAATTCCTTATCATGCGTTATATCCGTTCACTGAGCGTTATGCTCAGCCGTAGTTCCTTTCATGTTCTATCGGTAGGTACACCAAGACGCTTTTAGGAATTCTAAGAGCAAGTGCATTTGGAGGGAAGCTATCCAGACTTCTTACATTATGCATTTCTTATATTATTCTGCTTATTTTGGACATTGTTTAGTCCTTCCATTCAGTATTTTATATTCCATGTTTTGGGCTTATGTTTGGATTGCCGAAGTCTGATTCCGGTATTTCCTTTATGGTCAGTTAATGTTCTAGGACATTTACCTTATGCTTTGATGACACGTCATAAATACATGTAACGGTCCATTTATCCAAGTGGGGTGTTACAAGGTTGATGGCCTTGAGAAACAAGTTGTTAGTTAGGAATGGCCTTGTATCTTCACAACTAGTCGAAGTGCTGCTTGGTTAAAGGGTTGCAAAGTTAAGGACCTATCGGTCACTCTATGTACCAACAATTTTTTTTGATGATGTGGTACAAATGTCAACTATGCAACAATTCCTTGAATTCATATGTCAGATACACACACACACCACAATTTTAGTTGAGAGTATTGTAAGTAAAAAAAGTTCGTTACCTTTTGTTTAGGTGATTAATACAAGAGACACATTGGAAAATGTTTTTCTACTATTTTGTTTTTTTGCTTGTTGAAGATACCACAAGGTCTACAAGAATCCTAGACATGTACAACTTTGAGTCGACCCAGATATACATTTTCATGATTGCAGGCCAAAATGTGAAACATATGAACTATCGGCTGATTAAAAATGAGCTAAACGGCATATTGAAAAGTGCGTGGCATGTGGTCATATACTCTTGTACGTAATGCTCTAGTAGTCTTTTATCACATATGAGTTAGTGTCGACTATTGTAGTTCTGATATTGTTCTTTTTGTTAAGCTTACTGCTATATAATCCTTGTGTGTATTGTTTTACAATTAGGTACTTTGTCAAAATACATTGGTCATAGAGACAAGTAGAGACATGAATTATATATAAACCTCACTAGAGAAACTGGTAGAAGATGTAAATGTGTGACGGGGAACAAGGTGATACAAGTAAATATTTTTGGTGATTCTAGTCACGATGAACATAATTTGCATATTTGCCTCTTGTTACCAGGTTTTGCATATGTCGCTCAAATCATGGTTGGATATGAGGTCGTATCTTGAATTCGAATGGGTTTTTTTGTTGATTTAATGTCTCCGGATATGCTACTGAATATATGTTCGGAACGACGGCGGTTTTGGGTTTTGATAATATGTATCAATATTTCATGTGCTAAAGATTTTTGTATCAGTCTTATTGGATGTCTAGTATCATTTTTAATGATACTTCATTTTTGTCATTTGAATTGTATCAATTCTTGCAACATAAATTTTAATGTGAGTAATACTTTTGATTTTGTATCATTGAGATTTTAATTATATCAATTTTAATGATACTTCATTTCGTCAATTGTATCCATTCTTGTATCAATTCTGACTCAGTATCATGTTTATTGTCTTTGTGTCACTTAGATAATACTAGCTTTTAATTTTTTATCATTGTGATTTTAATTATATGGTATGTGTAGAAAGATATGTGTCATACTGTCAATACTTGGAATTAATAAAAGTTTTACATTACTTAAAAAAATGTGTCACAAAGGTGGAGGTGTGGATTCTATCCATAATATAAAATTATAAACTTAATTGATGTTTAAATAGTTTTTAGATGATGTGGTAATGAACCTTTGGAAAGATTCCACCAAAAATGAATAAAAGAGATACGTAAATATAGGAATTAGTTTTTGAAAATCAGTTTTGTAAAATTGATATATAATGCCTTTAGTTTTTAATTTTTTTACAATTATGCCACTAATTTAATTAGATTAATCTTGATCTATCCAAATTGATCAAATGGTTCATAAGTGTGCTTACGGTAACCTATTTTAAGACTGTACATCACAATAACGCTCCCCTATATATATATATATATATATATATGAAGAAATGTAAATCTTCCTTATGTTTGTAGAGAGAGAAAGTTAAGAGAACTATGTGTAAATTATGAAACCACACACCCTCTCCATCAAAGGAGAGGGTTTATATACCCAAGCCTTGTAATGGGCTTGGGTTTACATGTTTGGGCCGGACTACACAAGTTGTAGGCTAGGCTTGGACTTGTTTGTTAAATAAAGAAAGTTAACTAAACTACGATCTATTACATGGACTATCGTTGGAGTGACCGATCCTTCTTAATACGTAAAACGTATTTCCAACAATCTCCCCCTAAGGGAGGTCACTCCAAACAAGGGCGTTACCCAAGTTACAATAATAAAATAAACCTAGCATACTATGCTTGTCTTGAGCTCGTAGTCTTCGTCTTTCTTTTTCTTTTTCTTTTCTGGTGAACATGCTGATGTGATCTTTGATATCAATCTTGAGCATTAAAATCTTGCCTTGATCTTGTGCATCCATCACGTGTGATCTCCGCCTCTTCGTGACCTCACGTCCCACATACTTATACCTTAGTAATTCTTGAAAGCTTCAGAGTTCGATACAGCGGAAGACTTAACTTTTCGGCTTTCTTGAATTTGATGAGGTATTAAGTGCATAAAGTATAAGCATGCGGGGACGACTTCTTCTTGGATCCCGAAACGCCACCGTCTTCAAATGCCGCAACATAAGTAGACACGAACGAAATGGCTTTAAACATTTCATTCTAATTCGGTAGCATTTTACCTCCGGTCGGTGAAGACCGTTGGACGATATTAGATATCGTACCCGTGACGGATAGTTTCAATTAAGTAACTTCCTGATAGGATTTCGCGGGTAAACCCGTTCTCTTTATTCGACCGTCCAAAGCTGACTGCGAACATAAAGAGTGAATCATTTGGATAATAATATCCGCATGATTTGAAGCCGTCAATTCATGTTCCTGGAATAAGTGAAATTCAATTAAGAACCGCACCATCGTTGCTTTCCAGTTGTCACGAGCTTGATTCGTATAGAATCTTGCAAGTTACCTACCAAGTGCTGTTTGAGGTTAACACTAGAAGGATTTCCACTCATCTATGTGAACACTAAGGTATCACTCTGAGTGTTCTGGCAAGATCACTAAGATATTGCGTAGAGGCCTGGAACGTGTTTAAATTCAGTTAAGAATTAAACAGCTGTTTCTTTCCAGTTATCACAAGTTTGATTCATAAAGAATCGCACAAGTCACCTACCATGAGCTTTTTTATATTCGCTCAAGAAGGATTTCCATCTTCATTGTAATTACTTTCGTATTACTCGGATGTTCAGGAAAGATCATGAAGATTTTGCGTAGGACTCTTAAGATCTTTCTTACTTTTCACAGTGTGTGAAGAAGCAAGGAAATATGAAAGTGTGTCCTAATGAGATATTTGATGATCTCAAATGGCTCTAGACTCGATCGTGCATTTTGGATTTTAGTGATCGGAGGCTGGAGAGGAGTGCCACCTTTTCAATATCAATTTATTCGGAGTGAATAAATCAATAGATAATGTGTTGTCTCCGTGTGATTAAAACAAATACCTTTTGAGAGATATCTGAGTTAGCTGGGATGGGTTGTGCATTGCATCACTGGGTCCATGATGTCTATCTTCAATATCGAGCATCATTAAAATGATCTCAATAGCATATGTGTTGACCCGGTTTCTGCCTAAAGTTGTAAGGAGGGCTTCTTTCTTTGCACCCTTTATCTTTACAATTCTTTTTCATTCTTCAACCCCTTCAATGCTTACCAATACGTCATAACTAGCACCTTGTTGTGATTGTTCCAGTGCTAACTTAAGTACTTGGTCGGCATTCAGCTACGTTCACAATCTTTCTCCATCTTTCCTAAGGACTACTATTTCTAGCTATGGAATGTCCTTGGGAAGATTCCTCCTGTTCTGGAAGAATCATAGGACTTAACCTATCCTACCATCCTTATGTCACCACAATCTTCATCGTCGTGAAATAAATGGGTTTCGGGTAAGTATATGTCACCATGAAAATCCATTTTGATATGCAAATCCATTTTGCTCCCCCTAAACATATGCCACGATATTCGAAAACATTTCGCATATGTCGGGATGAGCCAGCACATTAAGTCAAACCATTTGTGATAATATCCCATATTAAATCACATTTTCTCCCCCATATTAAAAATATTAACCCAATCGATGTTTTTAATATCAATTGATTTAATGAAGTTTTAACAAAGGTTTTGGGAAGAAAAATGCAAGTCCGTTTTATCTTCATGATGTCAAACGCATGAGATATGATACCGATTTGTAACATGATCACATATTCACCATATTAGAAAAGAATTGACAAGGTTGGATCTGATAGATGAGAACATCATATGATAAGATCAAATGGTTCTTGTCAGCATATGTTGGTCGCCTCGTCACGTCTGAAGTCATCTCTTGACACCACATGTACGATTGGTATTGTTGTCTTGACACCAACTTGTAAGCTTGGCACGTTCGGCATCGAAGATTCTGAATGCTTGATAGTTGCTCCCCCTCAATTGTTGACCAGTGTTCTATCGAAAGAGCTGTAGTCGTCGTTTGAGTAGTCGCATCGTCGAGTATGTAGATACTAATTGTAGATTGCTATGGTTGTAGAGATGATAGCTTCATAAAAACAAGACTTCTCTTATTTTAACAAATAAATGCACTGAGGCATACATAGATTTATGTTAGACCAAGTTATAAAGTAAACTTGATCCCTTACAAGGTTTTAAAGTAAACCTTGCCCGAGAAAATTAATTCCCGTTGTGAGCCAGAGCTTTCATAAGAAATACTTGACTTTAATATGAAAACCGGGTTGCAGTCAGAAATAACTACAAGCCATATAGGCAAGTTTTATGAAATATTTACAACTTTCGTACGCACTCTATTTATGGCGTCGTGTCAATATTAATCAACATTTCTAAGGCCGTAAATATTATCGTACCAAAAGACATGCCTTTGAAAAATAAAGTAAAAATATTTTTGGATTTTTCTAGATTTTTCAATTTTTATGGTTTTTATATGGTTTTATATTTTTGTATTTTGCTTTTGTGGATAAAAATATAAACAATATATACAAATGATCACCAAGGATACGAAGAATAGTTTACCACCACTATTCTTTCGCTTCATCTGCCAATTCCTTAAGAGTCTCAGGCGAGAAGGTTCTCATTCCTAGCTTGTCGGCCAAAAATTCAATTCGAGCGCGATCTAAAGCCTTCGTGAAAATATCCGCCAATTGATACTCAGATCGGACAAAGTAAAGTTCGATCACTCCATTTTCCACTTGCTCCTTGATGAAGTGGTAGCGAATGTCAATATGCTTCGACCGGGAGAATTGAACATTGTTGCAGCATAAGGCAATTGCACTTTTGTGGTCGCAGTACATCGGAATTTTGTTGAAACCTAGACCATAGTCGGTTAATTACGATCTCATCCAAAGAATTTGAGCACAACAACCGGACATAGCTATGTATTCTGCTTCCGTACTTGAAATTGCAGCGCTTTTCTGCCTTTTCGATGCCCAACTGATTAATCGATCTCCTAGTAGTTGCAAAGTTCCACTCGTGCTACGCCTTGTATCTTGACAACCCGCGTGATCTGAATCTGCATATGCCATTAGTGCAATAGAAGAGTCCTTCGAATACCAAAGTCCCCGATTAATGGTTCCTTTAAGATATCGAAAGATCCGTTTAACAGTAGCTAAGTGTAACTCAGTAGGCCTAGTTTGATACCGAGCACACATACATATAGCAAATTGAAGATCAGGTCGACTAGCTGTGATATACAGAAGAGTACCGATCATTCCACGATAAAGCGTCGGATCAACGGCAACTCCATGTGGATCTGCATCAAGCTTAGTTCGTTCCACCATTGGAGTATCCACGGGGTCGCAAGATTCCATCTTATACTTCTTTAGCGATTCAAGGGCATACTTGGATTGATTGATGAAGATGCCTCTGGGACACTGAGATATCTGAAGACCTAAGAAGAATGATACCTTGCCCATCATTGACATCTTAAACTTGGAAGACATGAGTGTCCTAAACTCATCCGATAAGGTTTGGGTCGAGGCTGCAAATATAATATCATCAACATATATTTGAACCATAATCATATCTTTACCTCGTTTCTGAATGAACAGCGTGGGATCCACCTTACCTTTAGCGAAGCCTTGCGAAATGAGGAATTGTGACAATAAATCATACCATGCGCGAGGAGCTTGCTTCAACCCATAGAGAGCCTTCTTAAGCTTGTACACATGATTAGGATAATTAGGATTCACAAAACCATCCGGCTGTTGAACATAGACTTCTTCCTTGATTTCACCATTAAGAAATGCCGTCTTCACATCCATCTGATAGACAATCATATTCATATGGGCTGCATAAGCGAGGAATAGTCTAATAGCTTCCAAACGGGTAACAGGTGCAAAGGATTCCATAAAGTCGACGCCCAATAATTGCTTGTATCCACGAGCTACTAGTCGAGCTTTGTTCTTCAATATTCCGCCTAACTCATCTTGTTTCACCTTGTAAACCCATTTCAAAGTGAGTAGCTGCACTTGATCCGGGCATGGGACAAGTTCCCATACTTCAAGACGTATAAATTCATTAAGTTCTTCTTGCATAGCTTCTATCCAACAGGATTGCGTAAAATATTCTTTCCATGTCTTAGGTTCAACTTCAGTGAGAAAAGCATCAAAGTGACAAAACATTGCACTTTCTTGTAACTGACTGCGTGTGGATACCAGACGATTAGGGTCACCAATAATAGAATCTATAAGATGATCCTTTGTCCACTTGCTGTCATGTTCACGAATCCGTGGATTGGAGTAAACTGTAGTTGGAACTTCCTCTGAGGAGGACGACCCAGCTTGATTAGGGTCGGGAATAGGTACACCAAAGAATGGAAGTTCACGAATTTGAGCGAATTCCAAATCGTGATCATCATCATCCTCTTCATCATCAATAGGCATGACATGGGTAGTTGAAACAGGTGTTGGTTGAGAATTACTTGTTGATGGTATATCTTGACCAATTGTAGGTGCAGATGTGTCTGATTGTGCTTCGGTTGCTGGAGCGACAACTTCGGTTACCGGAGCTATTACTTCAGGTTCTGGAGCAACGATACTTGGAGGAGTAAAGAATTCATCAAATAACGGTTGAAACAACGTATCCCATTCAGTCCTAGAAGGTGGTGTAAATGATGATGAAGTAGGGTTGTTTGGGACAAGACCAGAACTAATGTTACTGGGTCCCATTTCATGAAGTGCGGGTTCAGAGCTGCTTTGCTCAGAAGCCATAGCTGTCAGCTCATCAAAATCAACATTCATAGTTTCGAGGATCTTGCGAGAGTTACGGTTGTAGATTCGGTATGCCTTCTTTGCGGGGGCGTAACCAATGAAAATACCAATATCAGCCTTTGGTTGAAGTTTTCCCAAATTGTCACCATCATTATTTGGATAGCAAAGAGAACCAAATACATGAAGATATGATAAATCTGGTAATTTACCATGGAGAAGCTCATAAGGTGTTTTACCATGGCGTTTACGAATTAGTGACCGGTTTTGGGTGTACACTGCTATAGATACTGCTTCTGCCTATAAAAACAATGGAGCCTTTGCGTAAATTAACATCGTTCGAGCAGCTTCCATAAGTGTGTGATTTCGCCTTTCAACGACACTGTTTTGTTATGGAGTGCGAGCAACGGATGTTTCATGAGAAATGCCAACTTCTTCATAATAATCACGCAAAATTTGATTCCCAAATTCGGTTCCATTATCTGTACGAATGCGTCGGACAGTAGTGTTGAGACGCACTTGAATCATCTTGAGAAATCCGATGATGAATTTAGCTGCCTCATTTTTTGCTTTAAGAAATTTTACCCATGTAAACCGAGAGTAATCATCGACAATAACGAGGATGTACTTTTTACCACTAAGACTTTCAACACGCATTGGCCCACAAAGATCCATATACAAAAGATAAAGTTTCTCTTGGTTGGTGTCTTCAGTCTTGGGTTTGTAAGATTTCTTAGTGCTTTTCCCTATTGTACACGCGGAACACAAATGATCCTTGTGAAATGAAAGTTTAGGAAGACCACGAACAAGTTCGTTTTTCGCCAAATGATTAATAGCGTCAAAGTTAAGATGAGATAACCGTCGATGCCATAACCATGACTTAGTCTTCGATGCTTTGGAGAGAAGACATACGGGAGAAGCGGCCATCTTGTCTTGTAGAGACAAAGTGTACAAATTATTTCCTCGAGTACCTTTCAATAAATCAACCCCTTCCAAATTGCGTATGAAGCAGGTATGCTCTCGAAAAGCAACTTCAAGGTTTGCATCACAAAATTGTCCCACAGAAAATAAGTTGTGACCAAGACCTTCCACATAATACACTCTCGAAATTATAACATTCCCAATATGATATTCACCGTAACCCATTATCTTTGCAATATGATCATTACCAAATCTAACCGTACCAAGAAACTTGCTGACGAAATTTCTGAGCTGAGAGCGATCTCCGGTCATATGCTTGGAGCAACCATAGTCCAAATACCAGAGAACAATTTGGACCACCTGTTTTCAATAACAACAGTAGACAATGCATTGGAAACTATTGGTTCCAGAGTGTTAGCAGATACAGATATAGAATTATCAGAATTGCTAACATTTTTTAGACCCTTAGATTTCCTGCGTTTTCTAATGTGAGTTTTAGCACTAACAGGGTTTACTGTTCCAACTTTCTTAGGTTTTGGATTATTCGCGGGCACCACAGTAGGAGTAGACCTATCTAAAGGGCACTTGGTTCCTACAGTAGTGTCGGTGTTCCTAGTTAAAGGACACGCTTGTGTTTTGGTAGCCTTGGTACTCCTAGTTAAAGGACACGCTTTCTTCACTGTAGTGTGAGTGATCCTAGTCAAAGGGCACATATTTCCTACTATAGTGAAAGTTCTACCAGTGGGGCGCCACATCCAACCAACTTGGATTAACACTTTCCCAGTCGGTTTCCATTCTAATCCATTTTTTCGGGCATACATCTCATTCACATGGTCAATAAGGCAAGAATCATGACGACTAGAAAACATACATTCATTGCAATTCCAACATTTTAAATTAGAATTCACAGTAGGCTTAGAACGCTGCACAACCGCAGAGCCTTTAGGTTTAGCTACATGATTCTTTTTATTCAAAGCAGAAATAACATTCCTAGGATGGACTTCTACTTTCTTCTTCACTTGACTACTAGATGGGGGCAAGATCCTATCATTCTTCTTGTTTCTTTTAAGCTTAGATCTTTGAGCCTTAGTAGTGGTGCTTACTCCTGTAGAAGGCAACACGGGAATATTAGAAGCTTGTTTTGATTCCGCCTTATCTTTAGTGACCAAAGTTTAAGATGGTTTAGTCCTAGGGCCCTTGTTAAGTGGTGTGACGGCTATAAGGTTCCTTTTGATTGCACTAGAGGACGATGCTGAGACAGTGGCTGCGTTATCTACAACATTCTTACCTTTTAGAGTACGAAGTGTTTCCTTTAACTCAGCCAAGACCAGATTTTTATCACAAATTTGTTCCCTCAAATCAGATATTTCCACTGACTTTCGATTCACTTGTTCAATCAAAGATTGATTCAGTGCAGTGGTATCAACACATGCGGGCTTTACTGAATCGAAGAGTCGTGTATTTTTCTATTTTAAGTTATCAACTTTGGACAAAATCTTGGAAACTCGATTGTCTAAATCAAGTTTAAAATTCTTAGCGGCCTCAAGTACATTCACACAGTTAAGATCCTTAGATTTCTCTATGTCTATCGGCAAAGATAGAGCAACCTTGTCACTTGGCCGACGCTGTTTTGATTGTAAATTCAATCGAAAATTCTTTTCAAAGTTTGCATCATCGATATTAACAGCTTCGAATGACGTTTCAAAGATATCTTGAATAAATTGTTGCTTGCATTCAAGCGAAATACAATGTGTTTGAATCTCATCAAAATGTTTTGAAAGCGAAGAATATGAATCTTGAAGCTTTAAAAATTCAGCGTCAGATTCGTGACAAGTACTATCTACCACAGTATCCACAGATTCAACATTATGCACAATAGAATCATTATCAACACTCTTATTCACGCAGAAAGAAACTATATCATGAGACATCACTTGCTTCAGAAGCAGATCATTTTGGCGTGAAACCCGTTCTATTTCAATTAAACTGTTTTCATAAGCATCTTCCATTTCATTAAAAACATGTCTAACTTCTTCTATTTCCAAAAGCAAATCTTGATCAAGATTACTAAGACAAGCTTTAACATTATCTACAAACGGAACAATTTCATTTCGGAACGCAGCTCTAGTGTGTTCAAAGTTCCATTCACCTTCCGTTATGGCCGAAGCCGTCGTACGTTCCAAAATGACCTTGTCAAAGTCAGCTAAGTGTTGGTGTACCGCATTTAAATTAACGGACGCCTTACTTACCGGTGGAATTAACTTTGTTAAATCCGTTCTGACAAGTGTAGGAGACGTACTAGAAAGGTTTTCATTTGACAAACTTTGGGGCACAAGAACTGTCAATTCTGCTAATTCCTTTTGTAAGCGAATGCGTGTCTTTTTCGAAAATTGATCTTTGTTATGTTGATCATAATCAATTGTATGGAATTATGAAAGCATTTTAGAATGAGTTTCATCCGCAAGTGATTGTGTCTCCTCAGTACTACGAACAAAAGGTGCTTCTTTCGATTTGCCAATTATGGTCATATCATAAAGACCGGGAATATATTCCTGAGCTTGTTTTTCATAACCAGATTAGGTGGTAAATCTTGAAGACGCTTGAGTTCGAGTTCTTTAAATGATTTAGTTAACAGATGAACCTTTTTTGTGGAAGCGTATTGTTTTAAAAGCTGTTTTTCTTTAAATTTAAGAAGTTTGGTAGCATTAATTTCCGATTCAACCTTTTTAGACTCGAGAATTTTGAAATCCCTTTTAAGTTTCTGAAAATCATTGGCAACTGACTCTTTTTCTTTTAATTCATTGGAAAGATTAGCTTTCAATGATTCTATTTCTTTCAAGTGTTCAATCTTTTCAAAACGAAATTGGTCAAATTCAGAACATGTTATTTTCTCTGCTTGAGGGACCATTTCAAAAGTTTTGACCTTTTCTTTATGCAATGCAAGCTCAGCAGTTAGGTTGGAATTCGTATCTACGGATTGTCTGAGGGCCATATGCATTTGATCAATAATATGTTTAGGCACCATGACGAAATCAATTTGAGCATAGGATTCCATACCCGTCGTAGCATTTGGTTGAGGTTCACTCAAATGTGTAGGATTGGGTACCACATCATTTGAATTACTAGTTCCCGAATGCTGTTCGAGGTTGTCATTTTCATGCCCAACTTGATGTTGGTTATCATCAATATTACTAGATGTGGTTGGTACCTCACTGATGACATCAGAACCGTAGTGAGAGAGATTAGCAACGAGAGCAGCTTGGCCAGAGTGAATGTCATCACTATCCGAATCATATGCTTCAAGATCATCTGCTTGATAAGCTGCATTAGAAGTGGAAACGACTGCAATGCCTTCAGTATCTGCTGCCCTGGGTCTGCAAGAAATGCTAACTCCTCTGAATCCAAAATCTTCCCCTTAGAATGAGCATCAACCAAATACATCTTCTCACAAAACCATGCATCATCCCTTCTCCTTTTCGGCTGAGTGCATTCCCTAGCCATATGACCTTGTCCTCGGCAATTGTAGCAAGTCACAACCTTTTTAGGACCACTAGGACTTCCATTTCCACTAGCTTGAGAAGTCACAGCTTGATTGTTCCCAGTCCTTGTAGGAGGTCCATATGAATTTTGCCTTCCCTGAATAGGTTGCACCGTCACTTGACCATCTTGAACAGTGGCTTGTTGTCGAGGATTTGATGAGGTGCGGAGCTGATTGTTTGTTGGTGGAAATCCTCTAGTTGCAACAAGTTTTGACAAGTAAGCAGTGAGATGGTTTAGAACATCAGCTGGCGTATCATTTGGAGTAAAGACCGGTGCTTGGATTGGTGGAAGTTCATTAGAGTAGAAAGCTTGTGCTTGTTGTACTTCAATAGGAAAGTATCCTTGCTGAGGGGTATAGCCCATTGGAGAAGTGTTGGCTTGTGATGGTGATGTCTTATATGGTGGTTGCGGTGAAAAAGATTGTTGATGAACACTTTGTTGAAATGCTTGATGTGGCATCATTAGTGGTGGATAAGATGGTTGCTGTGGTTGCTGATAGTTGTGTGGTGGTGGCTGCTGCAAGTATGATGGTTGCTGATAAGTATAAGCCATGTTTTGTTGAGAAGCATACATTGCAAGTGGATCATGAACTTGAGGTGTAGACAACCGAGCCTCGATCACATGACATTCTTGTTGTTGAAGAAAAGCTTGAAGTTGATCCACATTGGTGTTATGCAAGTCCTTAGCCAATTTAACATCCGTCACGTATTTTTTCCATTCTGGAGGAAGAGTGTTCAAATACTTGGTGTTCAATTGAAAGGTAGGAATTGCCATGCCATAGATATTAAGCTCATTCAACAATAGGGTAAATCTCATATAGTAATCATTGAGAGTCTCCCCAGGCACATAGGCAAACTTATCAAAAGTATCATAAAGCTTACACTCTCGTTCTTGTTTAGTTAACAAGGTGCCTTGCATGAGAACACGAATTCTATCCCATAACTCTTTGGCAAATTTATGTTTGCTGACGAGTTTGTAGACATCTGGAGGAAGGGCTTGGAGAATGATGTTTGTAGCATACTTATCACATTTATCTTGAATCTTCATATCTCCAGTCAATTCACCCGTTGTGCGAGGACGAGTAGTTGTACCTTCCGTCACAGTACCATAATCTAATGGTCCATTGAGCACCGATGCCCAAATAAGATGTCCGTTCTCCTTTTTCAACATGTAAAGTTCCATTCGGGAAGTCCAATCCTCGTACATAGACTTCTCCAACATTGGTGGACGATTATCCGTACTCGAGAGGATGGACTTATCCGTAAGAGATGTGTACTCCATTTCGATAAGTTAAGATTTACAAACTTGATCGGTCAATGAAAGAAAGTAAATGTGTTTGTTGTAGTGTGTTAAAACCGAGAAATAATGTTAAAATCCCCTAAATTATGTCCTCGATAAACCAAAAAATCCAAGTCAAAATTACACACTCCACAAACTGCAAGTTTGTTAAAAAATTTCAAAAACACGTTTTTGAAAAAAATGTTGGATCGTACTCAGATCGCACTCGTGGATCGCACCCTATGATCGTATTTAGATCGCACTCCTTGATCGTACCCAACGATCGTACTCTGATCGCAACGAGTGATCGCACTCACTATGATCGTACCCAACGATCGTGCTCTGATCGCAACGAGTGATCACACTCACTATGATCGCACTCAGATCGGACTCCCAGATCGTATTATGATCGTACCCCTTATCCTAGTCAGTGATCGTAATCTTATCGTACTAAGCTATTGTATTGAAGAGATCGCACTCTGATCGAATTGATGGATCGTACTAAGGATCGAACTTGTGGATCGTACTAGGGATCGTAGTGAGCTGTCGAAGTCGAGATCGTAAGTTGGATCGTACTAATGATCGCAGTTAGATCGTAACAACAGATCGTGACGATGGATCGCAAGTAGAAACCCCCAGGGTTTATGCAAACACAAAGTCAGATCGTACTGGATACCAACTTACCTTTTTTCTCGGAGAGTACACGAACAGCAACAATTCAAGATTCTAAGCCAAAAAATGAATCAAACAACAAAAAATTTTTGTGTTTTTAACCCAAATAACAATACCAAATCACTATAACAAGTAATAAGATGAAGCAAATCAAGATTAACCCATAAAAACACAAAAAAAATTTTGGTTCGAGTGAAAATAGATCAAAAATGGCAAGAGAATCAAGAACACAAACACAAGACTAAACAATCATCCCATGGCTCTTGATACCATTTGAAGAAATGTAAATCTTCCTTATGTTTGTAGAGAGAGAAAGAGATGGTGGATTTCACACTTTTAGAGAGAGAAAGTTTAGAGAACTATGTGTAAATTATGAAACCACACACCCTCTCCATCAAAGGAGAGGGTTTATATACCCAAGCCTTGTAATGGGCTTGGGTTTACACGTTTGGGCCGGCCTACACAAGTTGTAGGCTAGGCTTGGACTTGTTTGTTAAATAAAGAAAGTTAACTAAACTACGAGCTATTACATGGACTATCGTTGGAGTAATCGATCCTTCTTAATACGTAAAACGTATTTCCAACAATATATATATATATATATATATATATATATATATATATATATATATATATATATATATATATATATATATATATATATATATATATATATATATATATATATATATATATATATATATGTATATATATGTATATAGATGTATATATATATATATGTGTATATATATATATGTGTATATATATATATGTATATAGATGTATATATATATATATATGTATATATATATATATATATATATATATATATATATATATATATAGATATATATATATATATATATATATATATATATATATATATATATATATATATATATATATATATATATATATATATATATATATATATATATATATATATATATATATATATATATATATATATATATATATATATATATATATATATATATATATATATATATATATATATATATATATATATATATATATATATATATATATATATATATATATATATATATATATATATGTATATATATATATATGTATATATATATATATATATATATATATATATATATGTATATATACATATATATATATATAAATATATATATATATATATATATATATATATATATATATATATATATATATATATACCTTTTTGTGGGTTTGTAGACACATGCTTCATTTTATAGTAAACACTAGGGTAGTCACTAGGTTGCCTCATGCATTGCATCCCGAAAGTTGCCCACAAAGACTTACACTCATAACCATTTGGAATTTAAAAATGCCACTTACCCAACCTAAACATAACCTAAACATGTCCTTCTTTTCGCTCCTCATTCGATGACCACTTTCAGGTCTCCTCCCCCATGCAAATTGCATTCTTATTCTATACTATACACATCTCTCTCATGTGCATTTACACACACATATACAAACATCTATCCACAAATGTTCAAAAACTCATCAACATTCTCATCCAATTCGCCCTTACTTTCAGTATCCTTCACGCTCTTGTCTCCAGTGATAACCACTAACTCACATTGTTTAAACTTCTATTTTCCTTTGTATAACACAAACACCATTTCCCCAAAGATATCCCTAAACCACGCCTGAAACTTGTACAACCACAAACTAAACCTATTCATTCATAAAAACCATATTTCAAGCATCATTCTTGGGTTGAGTCGATCAATGGTCATACATAGTGAGTACGGTCGTTGACGATGGTATATATAGTTAAAAGGGTTGTAGTCTCTTTCGGTTGCTTACGTCGTTGTCGTGCCGAGAAGAACTCAAGGTTTAAACGATCACCTTGTAGATTGTTCATTTCGTACGTTCTTTTCATACGTAAAGCATTTATTCATGTGTCATCTTTACCATATTTTTCGGGCATAAAGCTTTCAAAACATCGGGTTACATTTAATATATATATATATATATATATATATATATATATATATATATATATATATATATATATATATATATATATATATATATATATATAATATATATATATATATATATATATATATATATATATATATATATATATATATATATATATATATATATATATATATATATATATATATATATATATATATTATAGGTATAATTATGATTTGAAACCACACTTTTTAA